>JAGDQP010003960.1:0-89235 GCA_022664845.1 Lepisma saccharinum | reverse complement strand
CCAACTCCTCCCTTCGGGGAGAGGCCTCATCCAGTAGTGGATTGAATGTGGCTGTGATTTATTATTATTATTATTATTATATAAACGCATTAGCAAATTTAATAAAATTAGTTACCAAGGGCACGTATAAGTTTGGTAAAGTCAGGTATGTTATCTTTTATTGCACACGCGACTGAATCGTGTTTTCACAGACATTCGAAAATAGGCCTTCTTGTTTTGAGACGCTAGTGACCTTGTTCCCTTCTTCAAACTTGTTCCCTTTTTTGTTTTTTTTTTACCATTTTATTTAATCTGAATTGGACTACAGAATCAGAATAAACGGAAAATATTACAAAAACGTTAAATGCAAATAAAGTTATAAAACAAATTAAACAATAACACTACTTAACAAGGTTTTTGTAACATGAGAGAAAACACCTCATCTTAAAGGAACTTTTTGCGTTGAATTCGAATATGCATTCAGTTTTTCTCCATCACGTACAGTTTTCCCGCGGCTGAGGGATTTGGGGGAAATCCCCTAAAAAAATTCCCCTTTTCACATATTTTATACCCCTAGCTCTTGTCGCCTTACGTATAGTAATACAGAAGTTATACCAAAGTAAACCTAGATTGATACTTAATAAACCCTCCAAGTTTCATAACTATCGCTTTATTCTTTCTAGAGAAATAAATATATTTGTATGTATACTGTTTATTCCACCACATAATATTGCTTTCAGAACTCTTGATACAATCATCCAACTTCTTTCAGTTTTCTTAATTAAATCGTTATCAAATACTCATATCAAGTGTAATAGAGTGCAAGAGAAAGAAAGAATGAAATTCAGACTCATTGTTTTGTTGACAACAATGAACAAATACAGTCTCAATTTTCCCCTCTCCTTTGCCTCCGCCCCTTTCTTTCTTGTGTTCCTGACACGTGGTGAGGAAGTTTTGTACATTTCTATGTTGAAGTGTGGTTTATTCACTTTCTATCTTTGCTGCCAAAAGTGATTTCATGTTTAATCTTAACGGCATTATACCAAGACAAGACCAGAAGTGTGGTTTGCGATCAGTACAATGGCAACAAGAGGATACGTTCATGTTTTAACTCACCAAATAGTTTTTGTTGTATGTGTACCCAGTTTGTAGTTAAGAGACAGTGTAGATCCATTACGCCATTGGTGAAACTAGCATATAAAAAATATTTCGGATGTCATGTGGGAAATCAAAACAAAACTTGGGCACCCCACATCATTTGTATGTTGTGCTACTTCACTTTACTTGAATGGGCCAAAGGAAAACAGAGATTCATGAAAACTGCTGTATCAATGATGTGGAGAGAACCCACCAACCATGTGAATGATGTTACTTTTGTCTTACAGTAGTTAAGGGACACTCTAGAAGAAGCAAATGCAAAATAAGTTACTCCAGCGTTAGAAACCGCAATTAGATCTGTTCCGCACTGGGATGAGCTTCCATTTCCCGAGCCACCTACCAACTGGGAAGAGATATGCCCAGAAGAGTCTGATGATGAACCATCGAGATCAACATCTACATCCACGGATCCAACGTTCACTTTGACAGCAAGGTAAACAGTGCCGAGCTAGCTCCCTGGACAGCATTTAAGTGTGTTGTGCGCAACGTTTTGGGCAATAACAAAGCGGAGAATTATAGTGAAATCGTACAGGACATATTACAGAAATACAAAGAGTTGGGTTGTAGGATGTCTTTAAAAATCCAGTTTTTACACTCTCACCTTAGCTGTTTCCTGCTAACCTATACTATGGACTTCAAAATACCTATTCATTAAGTATGCAATCTTGTCCGTGAAATATTGGCTTTTCAGTGCAGTGATCCGTGTTTGATTTCAACCAGACACACTACAATTTAAAAGTTTCATCATTAGCAGCTCTAGTCTATATCTAATGTCTTATAATGCAGAGTCTATAATTAAGCATGATGAAAAGATAAATATGTCTTTTAAGCCGAGATCAGTGAATTTGCTAGATCCCCTTAGAATCTCCAGATTTCTTCCTGCATCTTCCCCGCTGCCAAAGTAATAGTGTAAATGGAAAACTACTAAAAATAAAAGAAGCACTTACACCCATAATTTACATTATCACACATCCCCAGTTACGAAGTTCTGGGAAAAATCCTTGACCTGTGAGATGCTACCGTCACATTCCGTAAACGTATGATTATAGTAATTTCTAACAGTCAACTAACTGCCCTTGTATCCGCATTTCCTTGGACTGCCAATACCTAATACTTTTAAGTAATCATAACATTAAAAGATATAAATTCTCCAAAAATTACGTAGCGTATATTTCGGGTCACTTCAATCAGTGGTTAGCTTTATCAACATTTTAAGGAAAGCAGTTATATAACTCCAACTCGTAATGTCAGAATCTGACTGTGTACATTACGAGTTGGAGCTTTAGAAATTGTTTTAACTTCAACGTTTCATGAAGGTAATCGTTGCGTTCTCCAAACGTCGCTAATTATTTGCGTTTTTAAAGATACCTTTAATGCAATCAGTATTTAATCACATCAATTCTCTTTAGATACCTCCATACAAATGGAACTAATAACATGTTCAGTACACACCTCTTTCCGCAGTTCTTGTAATTTCACGTGTTACCGACTTACGTATAGTACGGTGAAATTACCTCGAAATTTGATCAAACCTAGACATTTAAAATAAAGACACTTACTGGAATATCTTCTACATATCGTTCTTATTAACCTACAAAAAATCCACCCAAAATCCGGTTGCCCATTTCCCGCCATTTTAAAAACAGTCCGCCATCTTGGATTTCCCATCTGCACTTAGTTTATGAGGCATAACTCCTAAACCAATAAACCTAGAGGGCTCATTCTGTTTTATTACATTTCTAATATTAAGGGTATTAGTGAAAGGATATTATGGATATTATTAATGAAAAGTTATTATCACTTCTTCTCCACGAGTAGCCATTTTTGCATAGGATAAAATAAAAAAAAATGTTATTTGTGTTGGGTAATTAATATATTTCTTTTCTTACCTCGTACGTCAGCAGAGCCAAACTATGAGGAAAAATGTTCGAATAAAAGTTGTTTGAAATTTATGAGCTTTAAAATGATGTATAAATTGCCATAATCTATTACGTAATCTTATAGCTGTGTAATATAGCTGCAAACATCATGGGTCATAGGAGGAAAGTGATTGCTCCATTTCAATGGGAATAGTCTACAGGGAAAATATGATTTAGGGTTTAAAAAACTGGAATAAAAATGATTTCTCGCTATCCTATGAGGAAAGATGAACTGAATAACATATTAAAAATTTACACCGTTTGGAGCCCAAAAACTGGCAGCTATTTTGAAGAATTGGAGCCAAAAAAAAAGAACCATTAACAACAATACATTCATGGATTTTATAGCATCTGAGTTATGACTCACAGCGAAAGTTGAAAACGTATCGCCTCACCTCCTCGGAGCTGATCCAAAATTTGAAACCTTGGCCACTAGACCACCGAACCTAAGTAGCTTTCGCAATAATCTAATGGCTTATATCTAGTAAAAATACTTTTTGTAATCCACTATTTGTATGTGAGCATTGCAGGGTGCTTACTATTCAACGAAGATGAGATAAAATGATTGTATGTTTTACGGACGGTCCCGACCATTCAAGGATGCACATATTATTGTGTTATTGTTCATATGACACACGCTTCTAATCTAAATCTGATTTCTGAAGCCATGCTTTGCAAGTCGAATTGCGTATCTGTAAGTATTCTCGCGCCAGTCATTCTAGGAAATGTTGCAAGATAACAAGTAGACATATTACTTTTAAAGAACCAACTATTTAACATGGGGGATTTATTCTAGTATTTCTTCATTATAATTCTCAGCTTTATTTATGTATTTATCAGCTGCTTGACATTTTGTCTCCTACTGTTCCTCTAAAAACAACAATTATGAACAAGATCCCTGCTCTGAAATCCAAATTCAGCTTTAACTGAGAAACTAGAAAACATAAATAGCGTGTAGTTACAACAAAACGTGGCATTTCACTTTGCAATTTTGGAAATTTGAATAATCGTGAAATTTAGAGCATCTACAGAAAGTACAGAAAAACTACAGAGAGTGAACTCATGGAAGTGCCTTTATCCTACACGTGGGAGACGGTGGCGTTCCTTGTACTTATTCGGCGATCCATCCCAATATTCGTTTAACATGGCAAATACAAAACAGAGAAGACCACCATCTTGAATCCCGCATCTTCGCTTGCTAATTTAGCATGTTATTGTAGCATTTCTGCATGAAGAAAAAGGGTGGATAATGGTGGACCTACTGGAACTATAAAATATTTTTAAAAGAAAATAAATGAGAATTGAAAAACGAGTAAAAATGGGGTAATGTATAGAGTTTACTTTGAGTGGTTGGAGTGAAATTAATTTCTTCCCTGGGAAGGTTTATGGATGGAGTTTTTTGGACAAAGTAGGTAGATAATGATATTCCATTATCTTCATTAAATTTGGCTTACATCTTAAGGACGGGACCTCCAGTTCAAAGGTTACTAAAACCACTATGTCCAGTGAGCTCCCACATTTAAAACAAAAATACAGTTGAACACAAGTTATGTAACGTTCATGGACATTTTGAAAACAAATACAACATCGGCACGAACAAATTTTCCATTCAGAAGAAAAGTTAGCTTTTTTAAAAAAAAAGGCAAAAGAGAAACACAAATTAAGAATACATAAATATTATTCCTTAGAAACACATATGGAAATAAATGGGTCGATAGAACAGTAAAATGCTGAAAACTGTTCACCGTGTAAACTGATAAATTACAATGTTTGTCAGATATAAATAGTTATTAAATCTTACAGAAAAATATATGCAGTTCGGTATCATGGGGACAAGGGGGCGAAAGATGACTCTCGGTTTGGATATATCTCTAATCTAATAAATATGATTGATTTGGTGAAGACAAAAAGCCATTGAAATTGATGAAATTGTCACTTGTAGATAAATTAATTTACTGAAATTAGTATGGAGGACCTAAAAATTTAATGTGGTTGACTTACCTTCCAGCTTTGGGCCCGCATCCGACACTTTCAACACCCGTTGAACAACAAACACACTGGATGCTAGATTTCACCAAACGCCTGACGATAGGAATTCTAGCGTGGTAGAAGTTACAGTAGTTCTATACTTTGGATCTTAGACAGTGGGTGCCCAATCTCAAGTTATTTATATTAGATCCCTCTTTTATCTACATGATTTTGACCCTGTTCTGCCTACATTATAGGTTCAATAAGTCTACAATATAGGTTCTTCAGCAACTCTTTAGATTTCTGCAAAGCTGGTAATTTTTTAATTGAATTGAATTGTTATTGACGTTCTAAAGGAGCAGGTTAGTTTCTAAAGACTAAATCTACACTTTTTTGTTAATATTGGCTTCGAAACACCCCGTTCAATGGCAGGAATTGAACACGTGATCGTACTCACAGAAAGGAAGTGCACTAACCTCTCGGTGAATCAACACGTTCCCATACATGCTGTAATGAACATTTTGTGGTTTCATTCCACCATTATTACGAAAAATGTTGTTGTTATTTTATTTTTTTAGTATGTCTGATTTTGGGAATAATTTTTGTTAAAAGTTATCTATGTCTGCAAGAGATTGTATACTGATTGTGACAGAGCCGCCTCACGGCAATTCTTGTAACTAAAGGTGTTCAATTAAAGGGTGGAAGATCATATGTTTTTTATAATTACATGTGAGAAAGAAGGGGCAAGGTGTGTGAATTTTAGCTGCATGGTTATTGATTTGAGTATAGAGTTAGTCGTCGTATATATGAAGTCTAAAGTATTGCTTGTATTCCTAATTTCCATACTTGTAGCATTTCTAATTTGTCGATTTGAGTCTACGAGTTTGATTGGAAATTAACTTTCGGAGATTCGGAACTGCTACACAGTGTGCGAATTAAACATTTTCGTTATGGGGCGATAAAATATAACGCACGGATTTCAACAGGCAACCTATATACATATATACAGGGTAAGTCAAAATAATGTACCCGATTTCATAAATTTATTTTGTGAAATATAATGATCATATCTGAATGTAATACATCTGGTAAGAAGGGTAACTCTCAAAGTTTTTTTCAGTCACATCACAAGTGCTCTATGTGAGCACCTCGCGTAACACGACACACATCAAGCCGATAGTCTATCTCCTGCCAAATCTTGTGTAGTGTGTCACGGTCAATCTCTGCAATGGCTGCTGTGATGCGGGCGCGAAGGTCACCCAATGTTGTTGGAAGTGGTAGTACGTAAACACGATCCTTTATGAAACCCCACAAAAAGAAATCACACGGGGTCAGATCGGGGGAACGAGGTGGCCAACGAATGAGAACTCGATCCTCCTGAGATGCACGGCCTATCCAGCGCTGTGGCAATGCCTCATTGAGATGATCCCGAACGCTGCCATGGTAATGCGGAGGGGCACCATCCAATTGAAGAATGAAATCTGCACTATCCTCTTCGAGCTGTGGAAGGAGCCATTGTTGTAGCATATCAAGAAAAACATGTCCTGTCACAGTAGGTTCAAGGAAGAAAAAGGGCCCATAAATCTTTTCAGGGAAAATGGCACAAAACACATTCACCTTGGGTGAATCGCGTTGGTGTTCCACAACTGCGTGGGGATTATCAGTTCCCCAGATCCTTACGTTGTGTCTATTCACATTCCCAGAAAGGTGAAACACCGCTTCATCACTGTAACGTAACTTTTCGGCGAACCCATCCTCTTCCATTAACGTGAGAAAATCAGCACAGAAAGACGCTCGAGCAGCATAATCAGTGTCTCTTAAGGCTTGTAGCAGTTGCAAGCGATAGGATATCATTTGTAAACGTTTCCGCAGAATTCGCCATACAGTTTTCTGTGGCTTTTCAAGTTCCCTCGCTGCCCGGTAGGTAGACTTCTGTGGATTCCGCACAAAACTGGCGCGAACACGTTCCACTGTCTCTTCCTCAGCTGAAGGACGGCCAGTCGATTCTCGCTTACAGATGCAGCCCGTATCTCTGAATTTTTCATACCACGTACGAATGGTTTTTCCAGTAGGTGGGTCTCTGCCATACCTGGTACGGAAATGCCGTTGAACACTCATCACAGAGTTGTTTACATGGTAATCCAACACACAGAACGATTTCTGCTCTCCAGTCAGCGCCATTTTCGTTAACTGCTTCCAGCGCCGCGTAGCGGTAGACAATGCAACCACGCGGGACATAAACTAAACTCAACTAAACTTTGAACTTTTGCCTTTCCTTGCGCGTAGCTCACATTAAGATATGTTCATTATATTTCACAAAATAAATTTATGAAATCGGGTCCATCATTTTGACTTACCCTGTATATATAATTCACAACCATATTCAATCCACTACTGGATGAGGCCTCTCCCGAAGGTAGGAGTTGATGTGCTGCTCGCACGCTGACCAGATGTGTTAAGAAAGGAGAGCCGAAGCTGTCAACTGTGATCGCCACTGTCTTTTATTCACAGCATCTCCACATTTACATCACGATCCTGGGTGGGCACCGTTCCTGACCCTTCTCGCTTTGGGGAAAATATCTCTTGGTAGAACCGAGAATCGAACCCGGGACACCACGATCAGCAGTCAGCGACGTAGTCACTAGACCAGCGGAGAGAGAGAGAGAGAGAGAGTCCCATTTTCTAATAGGAAGTTACTAAATCAAACCAATCATACTAAATCTTTCATATTAATCTATTTCATAAACATCACAAAAGAAATGGTTTAGCTGCTAGTAAAAGTTCGTATACCCTTGTTACTTGCATGAAAATAGTTTTAACTTCTACCAAATAAAAATTTTCCGATTTTTTTTCTAATCTTGATCGATACGTCTACTAGTGGGGAGAAATTTATCCCTGGCAGGAACGAAAAATAAATTTGTCAGGGAAGGAAACTTATTTGCCAGAGGGGAAAATCCCGGGCCTCCCCCACCCCCACCCCGTTAATTCGCACACTGCTGCTACAAAGCTTTTGGTAAGTGGAAATTTGCAGATGATAGTTCAATTTCGTCGAGTGAAGTAAATTCCTTGAACGTGAGGGAGAGTGATATTTATGAAGTAGGTTATCGGAAAGTTGTTCAGTTATGTTGCGAATTAGTAAATTTTCTAAGTAAGGAATACTTGAGAATTTCATTTTCAGGATTGAATATTATCTCCTTCGAGAACTTGAAGCTATTGTTCTATTAAATCGTGATATTCGTTCGGTTACTTGTAAGGACAACTAAACGGGAATTAATTGATCATGTTTTCAAATGTAGAATTAGATTGTGGAATATTATATATCAATGTCTTGAAATCATTTTGATTTTGTGCAAGTCAGAACGTAGATGGAATTTAAAAGTGCTGAAGTTTGAATCTACAGAATCTATAGCCATCGTAGGTTATGCGAAGCTAATATTTGTTAGAAGCATTGTGTATTATCGTCTTAAGTTCTATTTTCGCTATATCGGAAGGAATTACTCAAAAATTCCGAATTTCGGGTTCGAAGGTGTCCAGGTGGTCAGTATCCGGTACCTAACCACGTGTTCATCGGAACTTATCCAAGACCTTATTGGAAGTTTTACCGTAAACCTAATTTTTCTTTTGCAACAAGTTTTTCAGTGGATGGCCGGCAGCAGGAATCGATCCCAGCCCCTCATAACTTTGCTAATACCGGTCCTATCGAGTATCAATTTGTTATACCGTCTCGTTAGCATATTCTATTACGGTTCCAATTGGTGGAAAAATAGTTTATTAGGGATTAAATATGTATTTCATTTTGCAACGAAATTTTTAGGTGGATGGCCGGCAGCAGGCCTTGCTCTCATTAACTCGTAACTTGGTTAATATTGGTCGTATTGAGTTGGAATTTGGCATTCCGTTACTTCGGCGTGTTCTATGACGGCTCCTATTGGTGGAGCAACGATTTGATACGGATTAAAGCGAAACCCACAAGTTTTGAGGATATAGGAATTCAAGTGCTAATTTCTACATATATAGTTGCATATACTGATGATCACTATATAGTGTTATTATTGTATATATACGTATATAGGGTACTTTGTGAGTGTTATTTATTCTGAATAAATATTCGATTCATATGTTATATCGATCAGAATTTTTTTGAAACAACTTGATTTTGTATATTGTTTATTACTATTTTCTGTAGAAACGAAACAACTATTAGTTTACATTATATTGTTTTATGCAAATTGAAATTCAGTTTTTTGCTTTTGATTCAATTATCAACTTAGTTAGCTACCCCGAGAGTAGAGTATTTAATTGTGGGGTCCCTTAGTGGATCCTCCCTCTGTTTCAAGTGCTTTCGTTGGGAATCATTATTACTTTGAGATTCTGGATAACTTTTATAAGAGAAGTGCTTGGATGATTCCGAATTATCTGGGATCTTAACGTGGTAATGGTGACTAACAAGGGAGTGTTTGTTACACAATCCTAATTAAATAGCTACATTAGATCCACTTCCCACAGCTTTGGAGACGCCGAGTACACCTTATATTCTATGTTATCTAGAGGGATTTTTACCTACTTTAAAAAATTATTAGAATTTTAGGACAGGACACCAATGTTCAATCATTATCCAAACATGAGACTTGCCTGTGACAAGGATGGTAAATGAGATATAGCCTAGATAGATAGTATATTCTATAAAACAAATCAGAAAGTATCATGCGTTAATTTTAAGTTGTGAATGTCTTAAATTTCAATATTATCATATTTGAATGGCATCTGATTTCCCAAGAATTTGCTAATTGGTTGTGTGTGCCAATCACGATTGTGAAGGAGCAAGTAATTTCAGATTTTTCTGTCCTTATGCTTAGAGGACATAGTGGTAAATCTGGAGGATAGGAAGTGTAGGCGAGTCGAACAAGCTCCTTGATACTTGTAAGTTTGGTATCTTATCTTTAAAAAACGTTCCTGAGTAGCGTGGCTCAGCTGTAGCTTATTTGCTTCGAATTGAAAAATCATGAGATCGAACCCCGTAGACGACATCTTAAGTTTCTCTTGCTTTCCTCACTCACACTACACAAACATTGGTATGGTTAGTGTTGTAAAATAAATACGATTTTTCCTGTGAAGTTTTTTTCATGTTTTTTGTTCTTTTTCATGTTTTTTTTTTCAAAATGTCGTTTTTTTTTACACACAGCAAGTATTTAATACTTTACGCTGCAGATTAATCAATGTAATCAGCAGGATTGAAGTTAAGCTTTCACACATTCATCTCAATTTATTATTGCTTTGTTTTCCTGCACCCTTACGAGGAAAATGATGGGATTATTGATGCATTCACTGCCACATTGTTATACTTCTTATATCTTCACCCTGACAAACATAAGGAATTAACTAAGGACATATGGGCAGAAATTATTTGATATAGTTTTTAATAAAATGCTAATAAATCTCCAGGGAACTGAAGAAATATTTTGAATTATAGGCAGGATTTAAGTTCCGAGAGATAAAACTTCGAAGACGTCTTTTCTGTAAACTGAGAAACTATGAATTCTTACCGAAATATGCTCTCATCCCGTATATACAATACGTTAATTTCTAATTACTGTGTTATTCAAGGAAGATATCTATTTTTGATTATATTTGCCATCCGCATAAATCAATTATCTTTAGCTCAAAATCGCGCGAAATAACATGCTTCTTCTATTCAAGGGCAGAGATATATGTTTGCGTTTACTAGTACAGTGTATTTCACTATATAAATAAGCTGGCATTGTTCCTTCATGTCGCGGGCTCCAAGAATCGCCCCCTACTGTGAAAATATATGCAGATAGAGACGATATAACAAAAAATATTTTATGTTATATGCATATACTCAAAGTTTGGTGTGTATACATAGAACTGTATGGAAGTAGTAACTATTTAATTTTTAAAATTGATTAGCAATACTGTCAACTGCGGGACCTGAAGTACCTCTATGACGTATTCCAGTACGTAAATACAAAGTTTGGTCATAATACGTTCAACGATATGGAAGCTATTAAAAATTTTACTTTCTGAAATTGGCTGAAAAAACTGACAACTGCTGCCCCAAAAATACCCACATGAACTGTCCCAGTACCTAATGCACATGGCAAATTTGGTATAAATCAATGCGGATACGTCCAACTGTAACAAATATTAAAACTAGACTATTTTAATCTTTTGACAACCCTGACAAACTATTGCGCTTGAAGTGCCTGTATGACCTGTCCCAGTACCTAATTATGTCAAATTTAGTGCAAATCAATGCACATGTGTAGATTTGTATTAATAAAGTTAAATTTTAAAATAGACTGGCAACATGTACAACTGTAGTGCTTTAGGCCGGGGACACCAGTAACTTCTTTCTATTGTGCTGAATGATGTTTAAGTTTGGATCAGATACGGTATGGAAGAATTTTCTTAATTGACTTTTAAAAGTTGGCAACACTGATAACTGGACAACCCGCAATATCTCACATATACCAAAAACTATTTGTAATCTAGGATTTAATTTATGTTGAATTTCTTCTTAATTACCTATATAACAGTAATTCTTACTTAAAGACATGTTAGCAGTATTACAAATTGCTACCCTGAAAAAAAAAAGGAATTTAGAAAAAAAACGAAGACTCATTCTTCGTTTTTTTCCTTTCTAAAAAAAAAAACAGGAAGCTTTAGAGCAAACGAGCGTTTTTTCTATTTATAACACTAGGTATGGTACCTTAAAACACTTACTAGGCTAGGGCCAATATATTCTCCATTTCTTCTCTGAAGACAGAGTAAAGAATTAAGGAGTCCAGAAACGAAAATCAGCCTCATAATCAATAAAGACTATTTAGTCACATGCATCTTATATCTGTTTAGAATCTGATAATCATTGTTTGTTCTCGGGATAGGTTCTGGAAACTCTAGAGTCAGCCAGACATCAAACGAATTATTATTAGATTGCAAACAGATGTACGATGGATGCGAGTTAATAGTAAGGACGTCTTTACTGACCGTGTTGCTCTGACTGGACTCCTCAATACGAAATAAGTAATGGACTGAGCTCTTTAATTGTTATACCAGGTGTGTAAATATGACACCGGAATTTGTGCATAGACGGCGTTAGCTGTCACTGTGGTTACTGTAAAACTGCGTCCTTGGCGCCACTTGCTTGTTTTGACTGCTGATAACGATTTGCAACTCACAACCAGATAAGTTTCATGTCATAGTGTAGTGTTTAATATTGTTGAACATGGCGCAGTTTGTACCTACAAACTACGATGTGCGGAAAGCATTGATTTTTTGTTACCATTTGAAGAAAACTACTGCAGAATCGCATCGCATGCTTGTCGAAGCTTACGGTGATCATGCTCTTGGTAAGTCACAGTGATATGCGTGGTTTACAAAATTTAAAAGTGGCGATTTTGACGTGAGAAACGAGGAACATGGAAGACCACCGAAAAAGTTTGCACACAACGAATTGGAAGCTTTGTTGAATGAGGATGATGCTCAAACGCAACAACAACTCGCGGATCAATTAAATGTGACACGAGAAGCAGTTTCCATACGTTTAAAAGCCATGGCCAAGATTCAGAAGGTGAAAAAATGGGTTACACATGCATTGATTGAACGACAGCAGGAAAACCGAAAAACCATTTGCGAAATTCTGCTCGCCAGGTACAAAAGGAAATATTTCTCCATCGAATTGTGACTGGTGACGAAAAGTGGATCTATTTCGAGAACCCTAAGCGTAAAAGATCATGGGTAACTGCAGGAGAACCGGCGACATCGACTGCAAGATCGCTATGGACGGAAGACAATGCTTTGTTTTTGGTGGAATCAGAAGGGAGTGATCTATTATGAACTGCTGAAACCTGGCGAAACCGTTAATACCCAACGTTACCGAGAACAAATGATTGATTTGCATCAAGCTTTGCGTGAAAAACGACCAGAATATGACCAAAGACAACATAAAGTGATTGTGCTTCACGATAACGCACCCTCCCACACAGCAAAACCGGTCAAGGAAACGATTGCTACGTTTGGCTGAGAAATCCTTCCGTATGCGGCTTACTCACCAGACTTGGCGCCTACTGATTTTCACTTATTTGCATCCATGGGACACGCATTTGCTTACCAGCGCCTCACATCTTACGAAAATGGTTTGATGACTGGTTTGTAGCACAAGAGGCACAGTTTCTTTGATCTGGCATTCACACATCGCCGGAACGATGGCAGAAATGTATCGCTAGCGATGGCCAATACATCGAATAAAATAGTTCTTAGCATTGTCATCCAATCACTGTGTCTTTTCTGTACATAAATTCCGGTTTCATATTTACGCACCTGGTAAAGCCTAGAAAAGATTTCAAGGGAAGTGTCCATTTAAAAAATAAATAATGGAGTAAGGTTTTGTTGCGACTATAAAGCTATCGAACCAACCATGTTTCGCAAAATCAAATCATTGAAGATGTGAGAATTTCAAATTTACTTAGTTTTACAATTAAATGAGTTAAAAAGGTGTGTGTGTGGGAGTGGAGGGGAGGGGGAGTGCGGGTTATCGTAAAAAATAATACTTTGTGATGTACACGTGAAAGGCCTATATTCGAGGAGATACAACTATGAAACTCCATCATCGATTATTTCAGTAAATAAAAGATAGGCCTGTCTGTGATATACAAAATATCGAACACGATCACTTAAGAGTCTTTATATATCTCCCTTTATCATCACATATACGCACCTCGTATGTCACCCAATTGTGTCTACTTTTAGATTATTCAAAGGTTTTTTCGCAGTGTCTGCACGACTACTTCAAATAAAGTTGAAAACAAAGGTTCTAGAAATAAATATTTACAAAGGATCCCCTAGCAGTTCGATAAAAACTAAACAGAAGGACAGGAAGAAAGGAGAAGTAGAAGAAGAAATAGAGGGAAAAAAAGCGATAGAAAGAGGAGGATAAATACAGATACAAGAAGAGATAGAGAAGAAAGGGAAGGCTGCGAAGTTAGGCTCCGTGTCTCACGAGATAGTGAAATATTGATTGCTTAAACTTTCCAAGGGATTTGAAAGACGTATCCAAGATAGTGGTATTGGGAAGGCACCTTTTAATTTTGGTGTTTCGGTGTAACTTGTCTTCATTTTGAAGTCATAATCATTGAGGTTTTTTCTTCTATGCCTTTTGTGAATAAAAAAGTATGCAGGAGAAAAAATTCTACCAAAAGGGCGTGAACAATTCATACGAAAGAACTACCCAGTTTTAAGTCAACAATCAAATTGACTTGTAATCATCTTTTTTTCTCTTCTTCTAAACACACATAGAACCAGGACAAGAGTAAAAGAAAAGGACGACAGACTTGCTACTAAAATCAGTTAATATTTTATACTAGTCTATATTTACTTGCACTAATTCAGGAAACGTGAAGATAAAAAAGTGACAGAAAAAAAAACTACCGTAGTTTGCATTTTGTCTTAAGGAAAACACGGATCGTGGTTCGTGTCAGCTTTATCAGGAAGCACCAACACAGTACCAATAAATTTGTTTGAATGTGTGCTTGTCTATATGCTAACATGAAAGAAACACAAGTGAATCCAACCCTAAATGTATTTGTCACGAGTGGTCAGCGGAGGTCAAAGTAGAAATTAAAAGGAGAGAAAATTTGGAAGAGTTTAGCAAATAAAGGCAAGTTACTTGGATTCGTTGTTCTTGGCTAATATAGCAAATATCTAGTACAAATATCAAATGGTGTGCTTTTTTGGTAGCTGAACAGGAGGCAGATTACAATTACGTCAAAGGCAAACCATTTCTAAAAAGCTATTATGAAACTTGTATCAATTATAAAATATCTGCAAATGAACTGAAAAGAAAAGAAATTGGTCACGTTACAACGCATTTCATGAAATTTACAAAATGATGGAAACTTTTGTTTCAAATTACATCAAACCAAAATACATTTTTCAGCTTCTTTTCACACACAAGGTGGCTTATATAAAAATAACTTATCCTTTAACATGAGACGACGCTCTGGAATAAAATCAGAAACGGAAATATAAATATTAACATAAACAAGCCTTGATGTAACTTAATATTCGATAAGCACAATCGTAGCTACCAATTTTTTCTATACTCCTTATCCCACCGACCTTCTTCGGAAGTAAAATTATTTTCTATTTTGTAGAAAAAAAAAAATGTTTGCATATTTATAATTTCGGTCAAATTAGCGTGAACAAAACAGGCGAATACAAAATTAAAATTACTAATGATTCAATCTGCATATTCTGCGTATATTTTCATGCATCAGAGTTGAAATGATACGTGCAGACATAAATACAATATGGAAATCAAGAGTCTTACGAAGTCATATATCAAGTTCATTTCAGCACTATTATGTTTGTGGAATAAGCAGAATTTATTAAAAAATTGAAGAGCAAAAGAATAATGTTTTGAGGATATTGATCAATGAAATTCCAACAAAACACATCATATTCATAACTGTGAACAGTTAGGTGACGCTAAGTGTTCAATTCCTGTACTATATAACTCATTAAATGTTTAATTGCACGTACTGGTGGCTTGTGGCCTTAAAATTCGATGGTACAGGTAAACAAACCGTCATCATAGATCTACCATTGACACTATTATCGTTGTGACACGCCCATTGCAGGAATTCTAATAAATAAGTTAACGTAACTGTTAAGGGCAGATATATCTTACACGCCGTTGCAATGATTGCACTTGAATCGTAACTGGAATTGAGATTACAAGCTGAAACGTGAAACATATAATTACGAAGGATATTTAATATTGTTTCAAATGACTTACAATGTTTTGTTAACTATCAGATATACACACAGCTAACATGTTCCATGTTAACATTTGGAATTAACAACAGCAACGTATCTTATCGACATGAATTGCAGCTTTATAAGAGATATTTCACTATATCAGGTCCTATTAAGAACTTTAATCATTTAAGAAATAGTTTATGGATATTCATCTGGATTCTTTTCTTGAAAATATTGTACAGTTTTCGATTGGTTTAAGAGGTGCTGCATTCCCATGCTACAGTAAAATAGCAATGTTTCTCTTGCGTTCTTTTAAAATCTTTCTGTAGCTTTGAACGACGACACGGTGCTGCGTCGTTCTTGGAAACAAACGGCTCTCAACCAAACAAAACACATCGTGATAGTAACATAATTATCCTTCTCCAACATCCATTTCTAAGGTACTGAATTAACAATAGATTCGAAACCATGAGAACCTGCAACATCAATCCATTCTACAATGACAACTGTTGAGTCGGGCACAGGGTTTGAAGAACAAGCAAGAAACCTTCATCTAATTTTCCAAAAACATGCGCATCACAATCATTTTCCTTTTCAGTTCGTAGCTGAAGACTTCATTATGCTAATGATCATGTCTTAATTGCATCTACTCTTTTTCCCACTGCACCCATTTCATTTTTTTTCTATCAGGTAAGCCCTGATTTTTCGTACTGTCTTCTTTGATACAAAATCCACATCTCGTAAACGGTTCTTCGTGACAATAACTATAAACTCTACTAGCTTATTTCTATTCCTTACAGATGTACCACATTTCGTAAATAATTGAAAGGTAAGTAGCCACGTGCAGTTGCAGTAGCAAATAGTGATGAGAGAGGATCAGCACAAACAGTGATGATGCTCGTAGTAGGTTCAAAGAATACCACTATCCTGCAATAAAATAATTGGATACAGTGCGTTTAGTGTAAGTAGTTGTATGAAATTGTAGATCTTTTGCAAAATATTATATTGACTATGGACGAAAAATTTCTAATTAAAAAAAAAGAGCGAATGGGAAAATAGGTTTCCTATTTTTATTGAAAGATTAACAAACTGCACTTGAAAACTTATAATTGAATGGTATATGTCATTATATCAGTTTTAAGTTTTACATTGGATTTAAAGTTATCAATAATTAATGGTAGTTCAGTACAACGTTTGTGACGTCACTCATATTTTTTATGTATAAATTCTGTCTAGTATTTTTGGCACGTATGTCGCCCCTGAGCTCTAAATTATGTAAAATCACTTGAAATAATTAAAATAGAAATCAGATAAGAATTGTAGATAAAATCAGATAAGAATGGCAAATTTCTGAGTTGAGCAATTTTCAAAGCATTAAATGGCGTATTTAAATTCTTTTGTATATGTACTTATCAGAACACAAGATGGAGTATTGAAACTCGCATACGTATTACACAAAATGCACAAATTGGCGTATTAAGAATACCAAATGTATAGTAAATGTTTTTAACAAAAAAAGACATACGCACATTAATCTTAAGTTAGAACTATATTTTAATGTGGAAGCCGACTGTATGTAAACCGAAAATCTGAATACCATAACAGAGTCAGGAGCTCAGATTATCCTAGGGCTTCGGCCCGAGCAGGTCATTCTCTGGCTTGTCCTACGGGCCGGGTCAGAGAAATAAATAAGAATGTCATCTTCCTTTGGCATATTTATTTTAGTTCAATTTCCATTCATTCCATTTCTTATTCTCATCTTTATTCTATTATCGTCTTCTGATATCTTTATCACCTACTTCTTCCACCATCTGCTTCAACCTATTCCTTTAGCGTTGGCTCGTCTTCAGTAGGCAGGTAAATGCTATTATCCAACGCCAACTCGTCGTCAATAGGCAGGCGTGGTTCCCAACCTATTACCGGTGTCGCCTAGTCTTCAATAGGTAGGTAGACACTACTCCAACTCCGGCTCGTCTCCAACAGGGTGGTACGTGTTAGCAACATATTCCTAGTGTCGGCTCGTCCTCAGTAGGCAGGTCCATTACCATTCTTTGGTTCTGGATCGTCTGCAATAAGCAGGTAGGAGCCCTTTACCACTACTTGTCTCTGGCTCGTCTTCAGTAAGTAGGTAGGAGTCATTCTACCCCACCTTACTCTCTCTCCTTCATTCTCTTTTCTGCCATTAATAAATAGTTGCCTTTCAGCTCCGCGTTGGTTTATCCCTTGTATATATTCTCCTGGAGTCATATAAGGTGGATAGTAGGGTCGTCTCTCCAATACCGTATCAAGTTTTATATTTTACTTTTAGTATCACAGTAAGAAAACCAGAAAAGTAGGGCGTCTTTTCCTACAATGCATGTTAAAGGCATATAACTTTTGAAGTTTCTTTATTATTGTTTATTCTAAGGTTTTAGAGCTGATGTGATAAACTTATCTATTGACTTATTAAAGAAGCGATAATGTTCTTTTTATTAAACCTGAATTCGAAAACATCTCGATGTATACAAGAGTGGAAAATTGATGATGGTGAAGTAGGACATTTTGGTATTGAGTTGAATATAGGATGTACTCATTTTTCATATTTCTAATTTAGCTTGAATCACTTCCCTATTAGCTCCTCATAATAGTACAATCAGGAGATAACAATAATGTGGCAATGAAATCATACAATGTGTAAATACATAGGAAAGATAAAAAATAAAAATTGATAGGCTCGGAAGCAAAGGGATACAAGTGACATTGAAGAAGAAAGTACAAATTCATCCAGAGTCATTTTACCATCATGTAAGAATAAGAATACTTTCCTTCTTTCTTTGTTATGTACTTTCGTTCTTTCTTTAACAGTTTGACCATCGCTGCAGTAGTAAATTTGTATTTCTCAAGAGGTGTAATATGCCGCCTTAGAAAAACGCATGTAAAGCGAAATCTATGTCATAGTCGAAAACACATTAACGCACTATTAACGAAATTAAATTTTCGTTGAAATATAGTTTGAAATTCAATCTGTTTTCAACATGAGAAAGATAATCTAGGGTACAGTTCAATATAATAGTTAAAAACACGTCATAGAACTTTTTTTGTAAACTTTATTTTTATGTTGGTCAGTCTAGTTACTTTGGAATTCGGCCCGTCACGATTCGCCCTTTAGCTGTTAAAATCTACACCCATGCCCATGCCGGAACTCGAACCCGGGACCTTCGAGCAAATGACCTATCGCCGCAGACCGCTGGCCACCCGGCCGGCTCCCTGTCTTCCGAGTGCCAACAGTAATATCATAGCTTGGAATCGGAAGACAGGCGGGTTCAAACGCTTCTGCAAACGTCCTGACTGATGGTTTCGAGTTTTTTTCTTCACAGACAATTGCTCTGATAGCACTTGAACGATGGCCTTGGTCATTAACGTGCCTGTCTCGGAACTCAGATGAGTGTTTGCCTAGGATTGTTGTACCCTAGACGTGAGACCTGCATCCATCACAGTCGTAAAAGAACTCTAGAAATACCAATGAAATGTCGGTGTAATCATCATACTTATATTCAACAAATACTATCCTTTGCTAGTGCAATATACACATAGTATGTATATGTTTCCGATATGGAATTAAGCCAAACTAGCATCTATCCTGGCTGCCGACATCAAAATATCGAACGACATAGAAAGAGACGTGGATGTGCTACTAGGGATTGCCTATGTATTTAGAAAGGTCAAAGGTAGCGGTAGGGCCATTCTAGTTAAGTACAACATCGGCATTCGACTGGTGGGACTGAGGAAATATCTGGAAAACTCCAGTCAGGATGGCCTGAGAGGAATTTGAATCCGAACCTCCCTATTGTGAACCAAAACTCTACAAACTGATACCTGGTACAATATAGGTTGTGAATATTCAGATACTTTATCACGATAAAATCATTACAGTCAGAGCCCATTCTACCCATTCGGAATATATCTTCGCAAATGTTGAACGAAGTGAGCTAGTAGTGGCCAAAAGGTAAGTGATCGGTGGTTATGTTTATGGAGACTTTTTCTCAGGATGACAAGATATACAACATAAGATATCACGGTTTCAGGATATTCCACCGAAATCCAAGAATATCGTTACCTTCGAGTGTTTTCATTCCAGAAATATTCCCTCGTAGTGGCCAAACGGTCAGTGATTTGTGATTGTGCCTATTGAGACTTTTTCTCAGGATGACAAGATCTACAACCTAGCTCGGTTTCAGGCAATTCTACCGAAATCCAATTTCCATTAAGTTTGTGCGGGGTCCTTTCTTTTAATATTTATTATATTTGGGACTGATTACTTCTCGTTACGATAAACGCATGCTTTGCTTTTACCATCCACAAACATCCATGCGCCAGGCGGGATTCAAACCCGCAACCTCGTGTACGGCTGCCCAGAGCCTTACTCCACACGCCTATCGTGGCCGACTTCACGCCAACGTTATGTGAATAAATTTATCTCTTGTTATAATTGTCGCAAAACAATGAAGGAAGGTTCGTTTTGTTTTTCATAGCCGAAGGAAAAGAAGTATAAGTCTGTAACGTAATCCGATAAATACAGGAGGGGAGGGGACAAAGACCAATTTCGTGATTTAGAAGAAAAAAAAACAGGGGTTTTACTTTTGCCCATCTCTAACAGCACAGGACATCAATTGGACGCCCATATAATGTACTAGTATGTATATTTTAAGTCTGTGGATATGCTGGACAATTAGACATGAGATGGACATCTAATTGACGTACAGAAAATGGAAGTCACAGAGAAGCACTTCGTGGTCGTCCAACGTACTTTCATAGCCTCTTCTGAAATTGGATGTCCTGAAGACGGTTATTGTGTGAATTTTGACGTCGACAAGAAGTGTGACGCTGTAGGCTGTCCGACTCAGGGATTCATGAGACGCGCAGCGATTCATTCTGTGATCATCAACTTTGTTTCCAATATTTTATACTTTGCGAGCATGTGCATCTTCATCATCTTTTTTTTTTTTTGCTTTAAATAAAAAAAATCAACATTCATAATCTTTTACACCGAGCTGCCGTAGCTCAGTGGTAGAGTGTTGGCGTCGTGCTTGGGTTCGATCTACTGAAGTGAAACCAGAAAAATTGAATGCCGACAAGAAAATAATAATAAAAAAAAAACGTTTTCCCCCAATTTTCCTTGCAGTTTTTTGGGGAAAAAATTTGCCACTTTGAGGCAGTTAATATTATTTGATCATTACTAAATTGTTAAAATGTTAGTTTTTGGTACAAATATACATGTAAAATAATAAAATCTGTATTGCGACTCGCAGAAATGAAACTGTGTTCAATAAGTGTGTATTCAATCGATTCCAGCTTGCAGCCAGTCATATATTACATTGAGTTGCGAAGGGACAATCTTATGCAGCGGAAAACTTGTTTCTTGCTCTATCTTAATAACGTCACTAATCGTAAACTTTTCAAATATATGCTTTACGAAAAGGCGTGTTTTATGAAAGTAAATACCTTCTTTAAATATGATAAACCCGTTCGAACTATGAACAGTTTCAGGGCGAAGTAGGGGTAGTATATGAAAGCTACCAATAAGAACTTATTTTGTTAGTTATTACTTTATAGTCCAAGAAAATAATTTTCATATTGAAATAGTGCTTTCTGAATACTTTTGGAGCTCTTTTGTATGAAAAAAAATATATACAAGAATGTCACCTTAAATAGATTTCAAAGAACTAGGTGTTATAGAAACACGAGTCGTGATTAAGCAACTTATTTTAAGCTACTGTGAATATTATACATGCTATTCAAAATTAGAATGTATTACTATGAGTAAGTCTGAAGACATATATTGCACTATTTCTCATGATATAATTGATAATTGTTCGAAATATTTAATTTATAGTATTATGATCAAGGAATATATTTTGTGAATATTTTATTTTGTGTATTATGTCATTTTATTCAATGTCCCAGTATTTCAGTAAAAAAATACATTCCTATCTATTTTCTATTGTAAAATAAATTACTATCACTTCATTATTATTGTGTAATGAAATGCCAACCGTATCTTTGTTATATATTCAACAATATTTACACTATCTCATATGGCCAGAATCCAGAAAAGAGAGGCAAAAAGCATAATAGGTGATTCCGACAAATCTGTTAAGAATTTACGGATCGTTACGAAGTTGTAAGAGCTTTGAAATACATTAGATTCGCTATATTATTTAATACAGTTGGTGAAAACCACAAAATATCTGCTAAGTGGTGAATATTCGTGATGAAAAAAACAAACGATTTCGTCAATAAAACTGTTTTTTTGCCTCGTGAAAAAAGAAATCCTGTTTTTTTTTTTAATTTCAATTTTTTCCCCCGACCTTTAAAACACTAATTCGATCCCAGCGGCCGACTATCCTGACTGAGGTTTTTTCAGGGTTTACCCTAAATCACAACAGGCAAATGCCGGGATAGCACTATCAACAAAGGCCTTGGCCGACACCTTCCCGAATCCTTACCCCTCCCCTATCGCGGCTTGAACCTTAGATGCCTAAAGCCCATAAATAAAATTCAAATTTATAATCTTTTACCACAATTTGCAGAAATTAGTGTCCTTGAACTTGCTGATGAGTTAACATTTAAACATTTCAGGGTCTCCAGTTCCCACGGAAACTGGTTTGTGTCTTCTTGAGATTTATAGGACTTTGTACCTTTCAAATACACTGCAACATTTCTGGAAGTTGAAGTGTTCACTCATCAGCAATAGCAATGTGCATTATTCTTACGTTCTTGTATTAAAATTTATTTATATCTTGTCAAATTATTACTCTTTGTGGTTGACCCTCGATCAAGAAAATCAAGCAAGATCAGTCCCTAGTTATTTCAGTACACATTCACCTTCACTTTGCGGATAGATCGCACACTTTTGAATTTTGGGGGCCGAAGGGAGCCGGCATGGCGCCACTCCATAGACTGATTCTTACTCTCTGGATGGTACACGTATATTACCCATGTCTCATCACCAGTGCAAAAAATGCCAGAAAAGGTATCCTGTGGGCTTCAAATTGTTCCAGTAGATCCCATGCATACCTTCTGTTTCCTCTATTTCAAGTCAGTTGTTAATTGATGAGGAACCATACACATATTGCACACACCTTTCTGCTATCCCAATTCTTTAATCATCATCTGTACAGCATTGCTACCACGTGACAGTTCTGATGACATATCTGCGACAGTGAGACGACAATTCACCATAATCAAGTCATTCACTTTATTTTCTGTTACAGCTGTTACTGGTTTTCCACTTCGAGGTTTGTCTTCCACACTAGTTACTCCCCGCTTAAACTTCTTGACCCACCTTCGGACATTACTCACATCAATTGTCTCCTCACTAAAAACCTTGTTCAGCCTTTCATGGATGTTGGCGGCAACATATCTCTCTGCTGTTGATGATAGCCCTTTGTTTATGCTTAACATCTATGGTTCAGCAAAACCTGTAATAACGAAAATTGGTGAAAACATGCACGAACAGTTACTTCATACGCTACTAAAAAGGAATTAAATTTGGATTAATACTTTCCGATATAATGATCAATAGGCATTACTTTCTGTATGCCCATCTTAGTTGTTTGCCTTATAGATAATATGGCCTTAAGATCTTAGCGTGTTTTCTTTCGCTTTTGGTAAATCGAGCACACAGACGTATCATCTACTTATACCCAAGCTGAAACAATACGTGCACTTTCATACTCTTAAATATTGGTCTCATATTCGAACCATTTACAGTTTAAACAAATCAATGGCGTTAGCGTCAGTTAAAAGTGAAAGAGAAATGGTGCATATGGAATAGAATACACAGGCACTGCACTAAATAACATAGAAATCACAAGCTATGTGATTATTTATCTGATCCATTTTGAATGAGTAAACAGATGAGAACCAAGAAAAGTTTCAACAGTTTGGTTTCGACTTTCGCGTTCACTTCTCTTGCGTCATCACGCCGACGTACATGTAAGTTCCAGCGATGTGGCGCGATTTTTTTCATAATATAGCTTATTTGCCCAACAGTGTAACAATTACTCTATGACGTAGAAAGGAGTCTCATTTTAGGTTCCTACCTTTATAATCGGAATCTTTACCTTACACTGTTGAACCTGTTCACGTCACAACTAGTGTTGCTCACGAGACGAGACGAGACCAGTCTGTTTCGTCTCCTGAAAATCTTATCTCGTCTCGAAAAGTTGTGCATGTCTCGTCTCGTCAAGATATGTTTGTCTCGCCTTGTCTCGTATTTACTTTTTTTTTTCTTTTGTAGCTTTGAAGCAAATGTAGACGTTGAACAATGATATCAGCCCAGTGGTACATCCAGAGACGGGAAATACTTTCTTTTTATAGCATTATTTCAACAGTTTATCTCAGAAAAGCTTCTATTTATATCCGGAAAAATCTAATTTATGAAGAGATATCCATTTTGGAGAATACCGGTAGCAATATAAGGGGATATGTGATAAATTTATACTTAAAGAAATCACTTCGCGGAAAATATCGAAAATGTCGCTGCTCTATTCCACCTTCGCTGCCTCCTCACGAAAATTCTGGACCCCCCACTGGATTAGTCAGATTCCATCTTTGACAATTCCGCTCTTTACCCATACTCTTAGTCATTTCAAAAGTCAACCGAGTCATTTTCCTTACCCATTGTTAAGTACTTCACTCTACTTGAGTTTATTGCTGATCGACTCGTGATTTTGTTTCTTCGAAAAAAGTAACGAAACACAATAAAAGTACGAAAAGAGTAACTCTATATGGTCTCATTACACAACTCAGCCACGACCTTTCAGGAACGGATGATTGGTTTCAACTGAACCAGTAGTGAATTACCAAGAGATCAATATTACTGGTCAAAACACTCGACACAACTCAAATGCAAGCCTTTCACACTTCTTCCAAAATACTTATTTTGACAGTCTTTTTTGCCAATTCAATAAATAAGGAAGCTTACGTCAGTCACTCTGATTTCAAAGAAGTAACCGCTGCGATTCAACTAACAATTGCGAAGGCTCCGAAGGTCCCTTTATAGCATCTCAGACACACAAATATTCATTTTTATAAAATAGGAAATAGAGGGAAACGGCAAGACAAATAACATACGAGATCTATACAAAGAGGTAAACTCGTTAAGAAAAGGTTACCAGCCGATGTTAGGAATGATTAGAAATGAACGTGGAGATTTTCAGGCTGATCCGACTAAGATTGTAGATGTGTGAAAAAGTTATTTCGACAAACTTCTTAATGTACACAACGGGGAACAAAAAGAGGAATTTGAAATCCATACTGCAAAACCGTGGATTCCCGAAGCTAGTGAAATGGAGATCAAAATGTCGATAAAGAAATTTAAAATTTTCAAATCACCAGGAATAGACAATATTCCAGCCGAATTGATTAAAGCGGGAGGAACGGCACTAATCAAGGAACTACATAAATTGATAAGTGCTATATGGAGAAAGGAGGACCTCTCAAAGGAATGGAAATCCTCAATAATAGTTCCGATTTACAAAAAAGGCGATAAATCGGACTGTAATAATTACCGCGGAGTCTCGTTACTTCCAACCTGTTACAAGGTATTAACTAATATTCTGTTAACACGCCCTAATTGTATACGTAGATGAAATAATTGGAGATCACCAATGTGGATTTAGAAGAACTAGATCCACGTAGGACCAGCTTTTCGCCTTGAGACAAATTTGGGAGAAGAAATGGGAATACAATGGGACGGTTCGCCAGCTATTCATCGATTTTAAGAAAGCATATGATTCTATCAAAAGGGAAAAGTTATACGTATCCTGATACGATTTAGAATTCCGAAGAAATTGGTTCAACTAGTGAAGATGTGTCTCAGCAACCCCATAAGCAGAGTACGGATAGGTAATAATATGTAAGATAGTTTCAAGATTCGCAACAAACTGAAGCAAGGCAATGTCTTATCATCACTACTGTTTAATTTGTGTTAGAATATGCTATTTTAAAAATTAAAGGGGACCAAAAGGGACTTTCATTGAAAGGTTTGAATCAACTGTTCGTATACGCGGATGATGTAGATTTAATAGGGGACGATATAGATGTACTACAAAGCAACAACAGTGTCTTAGCACAAGCGTGCGATGAGATAAATCTAAAGGTAAACATAGATAAAACAAAATACATGATAACAAGCCGAAACACAGGGAATCAAGGAAATAAAAACATAATAATTGGGGTGAGGACATAGAGAAAGTAAACAAATTTAAATACTTGGGTGCATACGTAAAAAGCAAAAATGAGGTAACGGAAGAAATAAAAAGTCGCTTAGTATCGGGGAACTCATGTTTCTATTCAGTCCAAAATCTTCTAACATCGCGATTAATACCAAGGAAATTGAAATTAAAAATATACAGAACTGTTATTCTGCCGGTAATACTTTACGGTTGTGAAAGTTGGAGTACGACCCTAGCAGATAAGCATAAATTACGAGTGTTTGAAAATAAGGTTTTGAGAAAGATATACGTGCCGAAACGGAACGAGATGACTGGAGAGTGGAGGAGACTGCATAATGAAGAACTACACGGACTGTACGATTCACCAGATATTGTAAAAATAATGAAATCGCGACGACTAAGGTGGGCAGACCATGTAGCTCGGATGGGGGAAAAACGAAGATTATATTCTATCCTGGTTGGAAGGCCGGGTGAAAGGATACCATTGGGAAGACCGATACATAGTTGGGAGGACAATATTCGAAGAGATCTTCGAGAAGTATGTGTTCGTGATGAAAACTGGCTTGATGTTGCCCAGGATATAATTCATGGCGAACGTTTGTTCTTGCAGCAATGGACTTGCGAGTTAGTTAGGTTAGTTAGGTTAGAAACACTAACAACTGGACTGCTTAGTGACGGAAACACTCACATTATTAGCCAAATCTATCATGCCAAATAACATTGATGCCAAGTTTGGTACTAATACGTGAAACGATTTGGAAACTATTTGAAATGTTGGATTTTAAAATAGGTTGCCACCACTGACAATTTGTGGGCTAGGGAACTGGGACACTCGCAATATTTTCTATTTGGTCTAATAAGGTTTATACTAAGCTTGATAGGGATAAATCTAACAGTATGGCTCCAATTTGATAAATTGATTGTTTAAAATAGGTTGGCAACTCTGACAGCTAAAAAGCATGGAAAAGGGAATAGAAATATTTTTTTATTTTATTAAATAATATTTATGCGAACGTAATTGAAATAATATGGAAAGTTGTATTTTAAAAATGGGTTGGCAACACTGACCCATTGCACCATTCAAGACGGTTCAAACAGCTGTGAGTAGGTCTAACCCAATCTCTTTACACATATTGTGATTCCTGAGACTAACGTTTGGACGGGCAAAATAAGCTGGATTATAAGGTTCCGGTTTGTTAGTTATATTATGAAGGGAGCTAAAATGGCTTAGGTTAGAATAATGTCATATGACAAAAATCTACCTAGATTTTATTGACCAAATCAGCAGTTTTTTTTAAAACTCAGTACCGAATAAGACTGACAATATTTTGTCTTTGTTAGCACCGAAAAGGACAAAGGTTAATTACTGAAACTGCCATTTAGAGAACATGTGGAGTATGATTCTATAGCATAGGATTGTTACACAAACATAGATATCTTGATGGATGCTTTAATATTTTACTCGCATCTGGAGCGCTATCACAAAATAGAATCAGTAAGCTTGAATTAATTGGAATATGCCAGTTAAAGGATTCACCAATTAAGCTGCTTTGAGGAATCATTAAAATACGTTTAGGTGAGTAGTAAGATAACTACAATTATTATTTTGTGTAAAGTGGCGACTAATGATAAATTCATTAAACTTTGGTTACTTTTAATAAAAATATTAATAAAAACAGTTTAAACATATGTTAGCAACACTGTATTTTCAGAGAGACGAAACCAATGCTGTTAGGCAAGGTTTCAGGTGTGGAACAGTATCCTTGTGGACCATGCAAGCATAGAACAGCCCTAATTGTTAGATGTATTAATTAATGAACGCCCGTAAGGGATGCAGACATCACAGAAATCGCAGGCAGATGATACATCCTTAATGTTAGAGTGATTGTTTCTTTACAATATATTTCCCTAATAATTCAAGTCATATGGTATATATTTGGTCTCAGTTTTGACTACAGCGTGTGACCATTGCAGATATCGACTGAGATTGGTTTTTCATTACTATTTCAGAATTAGCAGGCATGTTGTATGATTATTACAGCATTTTGTATTACTGCTCGAATGCCAGTCGCGATATTTTCGTCCTTGTTCTGATTTAATGCCATTAAATCTTATTTTCAATAACACACAACTGTCTTCAAATGCCTGCACGCTAAAGAGGTAACGAGAAACCATTGTATAGTACAGTCTTCCTGTTACTATTGTTTTATCTCTTTTCACACCAATGCGTACACGGGAGAGAATAACTGCAGTTTATTACGAATACAGCTATACTAACTAGATACTACGTGTTAAATTGTGCTTTCGCTAATTACCTCCCTGTTTTGTCCATTTTATCAGGTTTTAAAACCAAGGGAGACGAAAAGAAGGAAATCTTTTTGTTCATTTCTCGTTCTTCCGCTACAGGTTTACTATGTAAAGGCTTTCGAGAGTATCTAAAATACCGACTCTTTCGCTTGCTGCGTTTTCCTTTCTTTGCTGGGGGTTACAAAAGTCATTTAAACTGAGTAAAGAGGAAAGAGACCCTTCCAGCTCCATTTATACGCATTCTACTCCATCTTTTAAAACAAACAGTTGCAGAGAGAGTGTGAGAGTGCGAGAAAGAAAGAGAGAGACAGAGGGGGCCGCAGCCAGCATTACATGCGATGCTTTTCTGTGCGTTTATTTTGTTTCTTTCCATTTGTTTTTACTATTGTATTAACAATAATAGATTGTTTAAAAAACCTGGGATATATAAGGAAACCAATGTTATAACTAACCCATAGGAAATCAGTGATGCGTGAGATGATATCTAATTGTATTACTACGGATGATGTGTCTATTGAAACTCACACAAAGAGTGTAGACGTTGATCTAGTGAATGATGTAACCTGAGGTCCAGAAGATGATGGGAATATACTATGATGTTGAAATGCTCTTAATGTAATGTGAGGAAATGATGCTGGGAGGAAAGGGGGAGATCGAGCGATATTACAGAAGGAAACCGTGGATGGATGGAGGAGAAAGAAATACATTTGAAAGAATACTGGAAGGACATGTTCTGAAGAGCAAAGCCCACCGAATTGAATATACATGAAAATCTGAGATGACAAGAAGTATAAATTTGCTCGCGACGTCAAGTGGAAGAGGAATATGAATTTCGAAAACGCATAAAAAGAACTCGGATATAATGAGCAACCATTGTTCCGAGGAGGGGTAAAGGAGGAAATGCAATTTTTAAATAAACTGCAGGATTTTTTTCTAAATGAGAGAACAGAAGAAAGTGTCAGATAGGGTGCGGGAGAGCGACGAAATGTTTTTGTGTCGGATTGGTTCGCGGTGTCTCTGTCAATATCGGCTTCGTTGACCTAGGGCCACATTTGCTAATTCGAAAACGTGCCGGAAGGGTAGGGTGATGATCGCTTAAAAGACTTGTTAAACACAACTGTCTGGGTAATACTGTAGACAAATACAGGCATTTGGAGGGAAACCTGGAACGGTGTACACGAATCATACAGAAATTGAACAATTAACAAATCAGTGTTGCCAACCCAATTGGAAAATAATGACATATTGACTCTAATAAATCAAGAAGTTTATGTTTAACCCAATAAGTTCTATCTTCATAACTAAAGACTGGCCGATAAAGAATGCCAAGTTGGCAACCCGCCAGAATATTTTGATAGATAATCGCAAAATAAAAAATGTTATCATAATCTACATTAAATTCTAAGTTGTTATTCACTCTATACAAAAATTAGAAAACTCCAAAATAAATCCTGGGGAAAATTTCTGAAATGTTGAAATTGCTATATTATCGTTGTTTATAAACCGAACAAATTCAAATGTAGATGTATACTACTATAATGGTTGATTTATTTTTTTATACGGAGTTCTACAGTTTATCATAAACATTTACAAGACAAGGTATAATCACAATGCACTTGTACAGAACAGTATAATTATACATACGAGTGATACAATACAAAAGTTCAGTGATACAGAATAAAGAAGTATACTTCCTTAAAAGAACAAACCCTTAGGATACAAACTTTGTTATTACATATAAATGAATGTATACGAAAGTAGTATAACAGTCAGGATACAGTATTTTCCACTTGATATAAACATATTGGTACAAAATAATGGCGTATATCCCACAGGACACAGTCTATGTAGTTTTATATTAACAGTGGTACAAAGGAAAGTTGTCTAACCGTCAAAAGATGGTTCTTGCCGTTCTTATAAACAAGGTGCTACAAAATAACGTTGCATATCCACTAGGATACAGGTTTTGGTAATACATATAAACAAAATGGTACAAATGTATGTAGTTTAATTATAAGGTGTCAGGTTGTGTCGTGCATATAAAAGAAAATGTACTATCTAATTTTGTCTATCCAGCAAGCCGTATTTTCTATTGTTGTATATAAACTATGTAGATCGAAATACTGTGATTGATGCGAGAGGCAGTTGTTTCCCTTGTAGGATGTATTCCAACTTGCTTGTAAAGTAATGATAATAAATTGAACTATACAGGATTGCGGTTACCAAAATTTGGTGTGCAACGAACGGCCACCAGTAGTCTAGTGGTAGTAAAGGGATGTTAAAGGATAACTATATATAAAAAATAGATAACAGAAATCTTGTTTTGCAATTCTTTTGTTTCCTACCTTCTAAGCCTATATGGAACACTCATATATTTTTCCGCATCAACTGAATTTTATTTCCGTCGCTAGTGTTGTGCAACATCATGATTCAAGGTAATATCTAGAACTATATTGACATGTTCAAGTTTATCCGTAGGTACTTGCTTTAGCTCAAAAGCATAATGTTTAGGATCCAGTATCAAATAAGTATCAAATTATTGTTTTGGTAGCGCCTTCAAAACAGGCCAATACGAAAAAATGTATGTTGGTCCAACAACAAAGAAGAAAATCTTTATTCATTTCGAATATAACCATTACAATATCATAGATGGTATTGTGTAATTTAAGGGGTAGTGGCTTTGTGATTATTGTCTTAATCCCTACACAGAACGGCGGTTGCACACATGTCCGTATACTTGGAGACAATGCGAAATAATATCATCCTGATACAGAAACCACTGAGGAAAGAAAACGCTTCTGTAACACGTGTAATCGTACTTTTGACAATCTAATATGTTTTGCCAGACATGAAAGAAAAGATAAACGGAAATCTTAATGTAATCATATTCAGGTATGTGTTCAGTGTGGTGTAAAACTTGATTTGTATAGTAGAACGTCGAAACATGTGTTCGGTGAACATTTCTATGAATTGAGTGCAGAGTATGTAAATGAAACCCATATCTGATACGTCAAACCAAAGCATCCGAAACGTGTAGAAGTTTTTCTCTATATTCTTTACGACATTGAGACTATGGGATTGGATGGCAATGACAAGGGTGAACATAAACTAATGCCTATTTTAATTTGTGTGACGCATCGTTGCTATCAAAGCATAGATATTCGTGATGATTCGTATGTACTGTTTGTGGTGATGGTGACGGAAATCGAAACTTTTTATTGTATACAATGGACCTATTTATTACCCATGTGTTACAACACGACCGGAAGTTTACCAAAGTGCTTGCTCTATCACATAATCCTCACGGATGCGGCAATGTATTTGTTGGCCATGAAATATTAGAAGAACAACAACTAGTACCGGAATTAATTACTCATGGAAACAAAATTATGCAGCTTTCGATACATAATATTATATTCTGAGACACGTTCCTGTTTATGGGGGTCTGATTAGTGGACATACCGAAAACGCTATGTCTAGATGAATCACTTAGGAAAGGGGGATTTCCACATATTTCAATACCCCGTGCAATGAAACGTACGTAGGTTTATATTCAAACCTGGAGTATAACGATACTGGGAACAAATCCGACATGGATGCAGAAGCTATAGCTAAATGACATAAGGAATGTGTCAAACGTTGAAAACCATTCGATATCCAACGTGAACTGTTAGAATATTGTAGAAATGATGTACTTATCCTAACTTTTCGAATCTTATTGAAAGTTAAATGGGAGAACTTCAATATTTTTACACACCTCTAACATAGCTGCAGGTGCTATGCTTTGTTATCGTTCACAGTATCTAAAAATAATACCGTCCCTGTTATCCAACCATTGGGATATCATAATGGGACGGCTCACAGCAGGCAAGCTAATCTATGGCTTCTTCATATATGGACTATACACATAATGTTAAGTTAAAAGCCATCAACGAGGTGGTGAAGATCAGTTTAAACATTTCAATTGGGTGGATATGATAAGAATACTCGTACAGCATATGAATATTCTGGCTGTTACTATCACGGACACCATTGTATAACGCAAATCACGGACCATCCAATAGATACACAACGTAGTAGTCTAAACAGTCAATTTGGCTAAACCGTGTAAAGAGAAGAGTTTCTGCGTAATACGTGTACGGTTAATGTTATATCCATATGGGAAAGTCAGTGACACAAACAGGTAAAGACTTCAGAGGAAATTCAAACATTTATTTGCAAACATTGTTCCGATATTGAAGAACAACTACGTCCTAAGGATGCCTTTAATGGGTGGGCGTACGGAATGCTTCGAAGCCCTTTACGAATGATCTGAATCGGAAATAATTGATTACTTGGACTACACTTCCCTTTATCCATGGGTATTGGCTACACAACCACTTACGGTTGGACCTGTAAGCATCCATATAGGCACGGATATGCCTGATTCAAGTCAGGTTCACGGTCTAGTCTTTTTTACCGCCCATAAATCTAGCAATTCCCATTTTATTGTATAATGGCCATAAAAAATATATATTTGGGCTTTGTAGAACCTGTGTGGAGATCTTATAATTTGTCATTGTTAGATACAGATGAACAACGTGCCATCCAAGGTGTTTTCTGCATGCCAGAGCTTCATGATGCATTAAAAAAGGTTATGTGATTCTTTATACGCACGAATTCTGGGAGACGGACATGTCAGTGGAATTATTTCGACCTTATGTAAATATGTTTCTCAAGATGAAACAGGAAGCCTCTGGATTTCCTGAAAGCTGTCCCAGTGAGTAGGATTGGAAAGACTATTTTCTGATTATTTGAATCACGAGGGAATTTAGCTGCAGTATGATAACATCGACAAGAATCAGGGACTGTGATTCATTTCAAAGACATACTTAACCTCATTGTTCGGGAAGTAGGTTCAACGGTAGGGAAACCAAGGTTGTTACTACGCACAGGAATTTTATGAAATAGCCTATTCTTCCCACTTGGAAATCCTTCATGTTAATCTTACTGGAAGTAAGCTTCTTGTTGCATATCGTGATTTAGTTACCAAGAACACGCCATATGTATTCAGTAATGTCCTGCTTACCGCCTTTATTTCCTTATGGGCGCGATTGACCCTCTATGAGGCTATGAGTGCTGTTGGTATAGCACGTCTGCTGTACTGTGATACCGATAGCATTACCCATGTTAGACGACAGGACGAAAAGCCCTTGCTACCTCTAGGGGATTACCTCGATCAGTTCAAACATGAACTGCCTCCAGGCCGGAAATGTGCATATTCGTTGGACTGGGTCCTAAAAAGTATGCTTTTGAGCTAAAGCAAATGGCTACGGGTAAATTTGAACATGTCAATAAAGTTCCGAGGTATTACCTTGAATCACCGTACATGGAAAAGGAATAACGTTTACAGATATGGATAATTTGGGAAGGAACTAGTATAAAATCAAACAAATTTTTACTCCCAATCATAAGCTTCGAAACCCAGACTATCGTGTTCTGTGTCAATTGCAAACAAAACAACATGATGTTGCACAACAACACTAGCGACTTAAATAAAATCCAGTTTATGCGGAACAATATATGATTGTTCCATACAGGTTTAGAGGTTAGGAAACAAAAGAATTGCGAAACATGATTTCTGTTATATATTTTATTATATATAGTTATCCTTTAACATCCCTTTGCTACCACTAGACCACTGGTGGCCGTTCGTTGCACACCAAATTTTGGTAACCGCAATCCTGTATAGTTCAATTTATTACCTTTGCTTTACAAGCAAGTTGGAATACATCCTACAAGTGAGACAACCGCCTGGCACATCAATCTGTGAATTTCGATCTACATAGTTTATATACAACAAAAAATACGGCTTGCTGGTTAGACAACATAACATGGTACCGTTTCTTTTATATGCACGACACAACCTGACACCTTATAATTAAACTACATACATTTGTACCATTTTGTTTATATGTATTACCAAAGCCTGTATGGATATGTAACGTTCTTTTGTAGCACATTGTTTATATGAACGGGATGAACGTCTTTTGACGGTTAGACAACTTTCCTTTGTACCACTGTTATTATAAAAGTAAACAGACTGTGTCCTGTGGGATATACGCCATTACTTTGTACCAATATGTTTTTAACAAGTGGCAAAGATTGTATCCTGTCTGTTATACTACTTTTGTATAAATTCTTTTATATGTTACGACAAAAGTTGTATCCTAAGAGTTACATTACTTTATTCTGTATCACTGTACATTTGTTTTGTATCACTTCTATGTGTAATTATACTATTCTGTAGAAGTGAATTATGTTTATATCTTGTCTTATAAATGTTTATGATAAACTGTAGAGCTCCGTATAATAATAGTAAAGTCAACTATTATAGTAGTTATTTGCACAATGAACAACTTCCTTAATTACAATCCTTGCTTCTTAGTTTTAATCCTACTGCGAAGCCAACAATGAAGCTTCATGTACAAAGTCTCTTGTCCAAAGCACATCGTATATTGCTTGTAGATCGCCGTCCTTTGCTATCATCTTGATACGAGGGAAGTCAAAAATTATCCGCAATGTAGCTATAACTTTTCTTGCAATACAAATAGGAAACTTACGTGAACATCATTTTTCAATATAGTCTCCTTGCTTTTCAACGCACTTAGTCCATCGTTGCACAAGCTTCCTGATGCCCTCAGAAAAGAAGGTTTTCGGCTGAGCAGCGAGCCACGTATGTACCGCATCCTTCACTTCTTGGTCCGAGGTGAATCGACGGCCCCTTAATGCCCCTTTCAGTGGACCAAACAAGTGGTAGTCAGAAGGGGAAAGATCAGGACTATACGGAGGATGAGCCATTACTTCAAACTTGAGCTTCCGGATCGTTCCAGCAGTGTGGGCAGCAGTATGTGGACGGGCATTGTTGTGCAACAACACAACATCTTTCGACAGTAGTCCTCGGCGTTTGCTTCGAATTGCACGCTTTAGCTTGTCAGTAAGCATCTCACTAACACAGACTGTTTATTGATGTTCCACTCCCCTGATAATGTTCCGGTACTGGGCCTTTTGCGTCCCCAAAAACGGTAAGCATCAGTTTTCCTGCGGATGGTTGGGTTTTGAACTTTTTCTTGCTGGGCGATTGTTAATGTTTCCATTCCATACTCTGCCGTTTACTCTCCGGCTCGTAATGATGGATCCACGTTCCGTCACCAGTGATGCTTCTGTCTAAGAAGCCTGCGTACCCTAACAAAGCCAGTTCGTTGCCATAGCGATCCAAATGTTTTTGGCAGATGTCCATGCGCGTTTGTTTATGCAACACTGTGAGTTGTTTTGGGACCCATCTTGCACAGACTTTATGAAACCCAAATCTGTTGTGGATGATTTCGAAGGCAGAACCATGACTCATTTGCAGACGATGTGCCACTTCATCAATAGTCACTCGTCTGTCTAACAGAACCATGTCACGTGCAAGCTCAATATTGTCATCATTTGTGGCCGTAGATGGTCGTCCGGCTCCTTCCTCATGCGTAACACTTGTGCGACAATTTTTGAATTTTTCAATCCATTCGTAGACACAATGTTGCCGAAAGTCTTTGATGGATGTTGGCCCCTGATACACCTTCCGACCACAAAAACCGGATCACTGCTCGTTGTTCCTCTTTGGTGCAAACTTCTAATGGAGCGGCCATGACCTATCTGAAACAAAAGGAAGACAAATGGAGGAATTAGGATCAAACTTTCATACCAGGACCGCAACATCATAACAATAAAATAAACTAGGACAGAATTCAGTATGAACAATGTAAGAAAAGTTAAAGCTACATTGCGGATAATTTTTGGCTTACCCTTGTATATGTGGCTATAAAGCTTTCTACTGGGATGTCCTGATCTGGATGCATTTCTAGAATTATGTTGTAGAGTTTATCGTATGTATCGCAAAACGCTAAAGTCTCCAAAACTACATCTCTCAAGGTTTCCATCGAAAGGTGGGTACAGTTGTGATATTCAGATTCAAGGGGAATGCCGGCGTAGCACTGGATGCATGTTACAGGGAATGTGGGGTCCACTGATTTATAGCTTGCAAAATACATGCTCATCCAACTTTAAGCACGAACATTGATATACTGCCATCGTAAACGATTCTGGGTTCATATCCTGACAATGTGTCCCTTTTTCGAACCTACTTACCAATCACTGTCCGCTGTGGCACGTCCAATAAACTCGGACCACACACCGCCCGGTTCCAGTATGCCTGGACACCACAGAGAGCAAAACGATTACCTAATTGGCGCAAATTGTTAGTCTGTGTTCCTATCACTTTGCATTCATAGATGACGTCTTTGGCTATTGTTCTTGCTGCGGCGACGAAGTGTGGTATTTACCAGCAATGTGTGTCGTAGTTAACCGAATCTAGGTTCACATCCATTTCGATATTAGGTGGCTAGTCTGGTTAACGTTGTTATTCATTTACAGCTCGGTGCTGGCGCTTTTTCGCTATCATTGGCTGTTTTGGTATCAATCTATAATCTACCTATGCCGTAGTGCTTCCGTCAAACTGAATTGTCATCGCCGCATGTTCGAAACCATTCATTCCAAATCAATATCCTACCAATAAATTCAACCGCTTAAAATGCCAACCTGATGTTCGTTCCAGGCATTAACCGGCAGTTCGTCTGCTTATCTCGTTACATGTTACAATATCCTGTCTATAAAAGTACAATTGCGGTGTTATTTCATACATTCTGCCTCGTTTGTGTGCTACTTGGTGTAAAGTGGCCACCTATACTTCCCTAATGCATCTGACATACGTTTCCAATATCCAACAGGTGTATATTTAGTGTACTGTCAGTGTTTTTGTCTACATAATGATCTACTTCATGAGGTATGGGTGTTTTCGAGCTATTGGTACATATTCTATATGTAAATGACACCTTGACTTGACACTCCCATGTTTCATCATCGAGTATATTATTATAATACGCATACTCTATTGCAGTGTAGTGTGAGAAGAACTGTTGTTCTGTATTACGTAACTGGCGACTACGCAGTATTTTTTCAGAATCGGTTTATTCCCTACATGATTTTGTATGACGTTTCTTAGGTGGGGCATATCATATGGGTGTCACCAGTAACTCTGTTGGACACGACAGTCTTTCCACACTTAAATTAACGAGACACGGTGATACCGGCGTCCCGGTACGGTTACATCATACTTTCAACCAGCCCAGGGTTTACTACTTCATCATGGTCACATTCGTCTATATTATTTTCTTGTTCTTTTTATTATTATTATTATTAGTCGGAAATCACGTCGCATGCAGATCCAAAGAAGTGTTTGGTTGTTAAACAATTTTTCTCTACACAAGTTGTCATTTTACTGTTCTGGTTTTACAACAATTGCCAATATCACGATCCTCTTGTGTACGGTCTATTTACAGCATTGCGGCATAAATGAATAACATTAGCTACGAAAGAACATATCAGTACTGTACACCGCTATTCCATATTTACCGCGCTCCATCAGCATACGTGACTTATCCCGCAAAATATTCAGCGAATTTTAGATTTCTTTCTCTATACATCTGCGTATGAATCTAGGAATTCGTTTCATAAACAACGACAATAAAGCAATTTCAACATTTCAGGATTTTTTCCAGGTTTTATTTTGGAGTTTTCTAAATTTGTAGATTAGAATTAAATGTAGATTATGATAGCATTTTTTATTTTGCGATTATCTATCAAAATATTCTGGCAGGTTGCCAACTTGGCCTTCTTTATCGGCCAGTCTTTAGTTATGAAGATAGAGAACTGAAACTTATTGGGTTGAACATAACCACAGTGATTTATAAGAATCAAAATGACATTATTGAACAATTCGATTTGCAACACTGCGTTCTCTATTGTTCAAGTTCTGTATGATTCGTGTACACCGTTCCAGATTTCCCTCCAAATGCCTGTGTGTGTGTGTGTGTGTGCAGTATTGCCCAGACAGTTGTGTTTTCTAGTCTTTCAAGCGATCGTCACGCTACTCTGCCGGTATGTTTTCGAACTACCACATGCGGCCCAAGGTCAAGGAAGCCGATATTCGCCGAAAAAGCGAACAAATCCAACACAAAAACATTTCATTGCTCTCCTTCCCACTCCTATACTCTAACACCTTTTTCTGTTCTTATTTAGAAAAAAATTCTTGCAAGTTTTTCAATTGGATTTTCTATTTGCGTATTCTTTTTGTGCGTATTCGCAATTCATATTCCTCTTCCACTTGACGTCGCGAGCAAGTTTATACTTCATGTCATCTCACAACACATTTCACACATCGCTAATCCTTTGAGACGCACTTGGCTCAGATTTTCATGCACATTTAAATCTTATTCAATTCGGTGGGCTTTGCTCTTCAGAACATGTCCTTCCAGTATTCTTTCAAATGTATTTCTTTCTCCTCCATCCATCCACGGTTTCCTTCTGTAATATCGCTCGATCTCCCCCTTTCCTCCCAGCATCATTTCCTCACATTACATTAAGAGCATTTCAACATCATAGTATATTCCCATCATCTTCTGGACCTCAGGTTACATCATTCACTAGATCAACGTCTACACTCTTTGTGTGAGTTTCAATAGACACATCATCCGTAGTAATACAATTAGATATCATCTCACGCATCACTGATTTCCTATGGGTTAGTTATAACATTGGTTTCCTTATATATCCCAGGTTTTTTAAACAATCTATTATTGTTAATACAATAGTAAAAACAAATGGAAAGAAACAAAATAAACGCACAGAAAAGCATCGCATGTAATGCTGGCTGCGGCCCCCTCTGTCTCTCTCTTTCTTTCTCGCACTCTCACACTCTCTCTGCAACTGTTTGTTTTAAAAGATGGAGTAGAATGCGTATAAATGGAGCTGGAAGGGTCTCTTTCCTCTTTACTCAGTTTAAATGACTTTTGTAACCCCCAGCAAAGAAAGGAAAACGCAGCAAGCGAAAGAGTCGGTATTTTAGATACTCTCGAAAGCCTTTACATAGTAAACCTGTAGCGGAAGAACGAGAAATGAACAAAAAGATTTCCTTCTTTTCGTCTCTCTTGGTTTTAAAACCTGATAAAATGGACAAAACAGGGAGGTAATTAGCGAAAGCACAATTTAACACGTAGTATCTAGTTAGTATAGCTGTATTCGTAATAAACTGCAGTTATTCTCTCCCGTGTACGCATTGGTGTGAAAAGAGATAAAGCAATAGTAACAAGAAGATTGTACTAGACAATGGTTTCTCGTTACCTCTTTAGCGTGCAGGCATTTGAAGACAGTTATGTGTTATTGAAAATGAGATGTAATGACATTAAATCAGAACAAGGACGAAAATATAGCGACGGGCATTCGAGCAGTAATACGAAATGCTGTAATAATCATACAACATGCCTGTTAATTCAGAAATAGTAACGAAAAGCTAAACACAGTACGATATCTGCAATGGTCACACGCTGTAGCCAAAACTGAGACCAAATGTATACCATAAGACTTGAATTATTAAGGAAATATATTGTAAAGAAACAATCACTCTAACATTAAGGATGTATCATCTGCCTCCGATTTCTGTGATGTTTGCACCCCTTATGGGCGTTGATTAATTAATACAGCTAACAATTTAATCAATTTATCATGAGTCGCCACTCTACACAAACAAATAATCGTACCTACCTTGCTACTTAGGTATTCTCTGCGCTTGGTAGGATTTGCCACTTTTCAAGTAGGTCTAATAGTCACTGTACGGATTTTCAAGATGTGTATTTCATTCCTGTTTACATTTGACGAGACTTTTCAACAGCTGTCTCGTCTCTTCTCTTATTTCGGAAAGTTTGTCTCATCTCATGGGCAAACCTAGTCACAATATTGTTAAAATTTTCTGTCTATGCTTTCAGGTTTACGCAATTAACTATTTCCTCCAAACCGTCGGTTCTGTTCATAACTCTGAATATATTTAATAATAGACGTGAAACATCAGACAAATTTCATTGTCATCACGCACACCATGGAAACCAAAAGTTTAGGACAGGGTCAGCACTAATTTAAAAAATAAAAATAAAATAAATAAATAAATAAATACACCTATGTATTCAATCCCTACTTTACTGATTGATTAGATTCTTTTTTAAATGAATGCAAACATGAATTCAAGCAATAATAATAGAGAAGATACAAAAACAAATATCAGAGACCAAATCAGATGTTGGTGGATGCAGGATGTGTTGCAAACTTGGTATGGAGATTCAATTAGCAAAACTAAACAAGAAACAAATGGACCAGGTAAAGCAGTGCAAGATTGCATTAACAACAAGAAAATATGTGTCAGTGAAAGAATTAGTTCGCTAATGCAAAAAGCTGTCTTTCGCAACGATGCAGAAAATGGAAAAGACAATGATGGTTCAAGTGAAAGCTTTGTAGACCAGAATGATAATAACAGTGGTAATGTGATATTCGATACAACGTTAATGGGACAAATCCTGGAGAATAGAATTGGAAATTTAGATCGAATCGCTCGAAGACAACTAGGTGCTTTGAAAGAGTATAGTAACAACGACAACATTACAAAGGAACACAGCAAAATTATCACATCGGTAATTGAACGAGCTATATATTCTAACATTTTGCAAGTAAGTAATATGACTAAAAAATTGTATGCTTCAATCAAAGAACATGGAAATCGGAACTGGAGAAGAACCAAGTCGGAAGAAGGAAGAGATATGTTGTCAACACAAGAAACAACGTACAAAAATTTATCCAGCTTAGATACAGTGGATAAGAGTGAAATGTATGGTTATGACAAAGAAAATGAGGGAAATAATAGTATTAATATGAAAGCAATGAACTTGAAACAAAGCACTGAATCCACAGACCAGTTTATACACAATTCTACCCTGTACCCAAAAAGTAATGAAATTTTTGACGAGTATCGATATAAAACCAAATACTCTGTAGGAGGATCAACACAAAGTTTTAAATCATATACGAAGACTGAAACTAAAGAAAGTGTGAGCGTGAGCAGCAGCAATAGCTGGAGCTCGAGCTGGGGTTCGTTCTATTCGACACCTTCTAGTTACCCGTATGGGTATGAAGGAAGCAACACCAGTGACAAACACAAGACAAACGATGCTACTGCTACAAGTAAATAATGATCACAAAGTAATAAAAGGAAGCTAAAACTGACATTAAATGCCTTAGGAAGGTTGACTTCATGTGTAAACAACCAAAATTAATCATCTTTCATCTTTCAAAATGCATTCTTCCATATAATGTCTTATTACTTATATTCTCAAATTGAATATTATCGCTGTTTACAAAAATAAATCTTTACACAAATCTGTTAAGAAAGAATGAAAAGTTATTGTTAAATATTTAGCAGTAGACAACTCAAGTACAGATGATTTCAGGGGTGAAAATATAGAGATTTCTCTCTCTTCTGTTTGCTTATTTGATACTCTTTCATGTTACACTAATAAAGGGGAATTCAGTTATCTGAGCAGATAATCTGTCTGAGCAGCAACAGCGACAATGAGAACCTCAGAGAATATTCTAATCTAATATCTATTTGAAAGGTAAAGATGTACAATACGTTCAGACTAACCAAGTCGCCAATCTGTGAATGTCTAGGACTAGGTGAGTTGTACACTAGAGTCATAGACTGAACTGACTGTTTATGAATAGTTCTGGGTGCAGCCACAGACGCATAGGTAGCCACATTTAATTTACTTGTGTCTTTAACTACCATACTCACATAGAAATGTGCATTTGGCTTCCGATTTCTCTTTGAATTGTAATGGAGATTAAATGTACGGATGTAAAACAAATCAAATTTCAAATTACCACAATTAAAGACCATTTGTAACAGTGAATACGGTTCTCATTTTCGGCATCATTGATAATACAGACATGTTTATGTAATGTAGGGGGAAAACGTTGTAAAATTTTCATCTACTATGTTGGGTTTACGACTGGAAATTTTAAGTGGACTCGATAAATTCTTTCTTGAAAGACAGGAAAAACATAAAACTCGAACCTAGTCAGGATAAAGTCAACTTGGACAAGTAAGACCTGAAATGAATCAATTAAGGTTGCAGTAGTACTACTTATATCATGTTAGAGGAACTTGGTGTGAGCATAGGTAGCAATCTTCGATCACCCACGATCTAACAAACACGCCTGCCGTGTGAATTAATAAGATGTATAGGTAAATCTTGACCCAGGGTTGAAACATCCACCGGCGTCAGGAATTTGGTGTTAAGACATAGCCGATGCTCATCCTGTGGTCCAATGATGTAGACATTGAAAGCGTAGTTCACGTTGATTTCACTGTGCGGATTTGCATAGTAGACAGATAAAGAAACAGACAGAACAACAAACAGATATTAAGATCTTATAGGACTCGGGGATAAGATGAGACACCTTTCTGTCTCGGTTATGTTGTGAGAGACATTTTATCCAGAGCTGAACATTTCCTACGCCATGGATGACAGTACTTCCTTTACACTATCAAAATTTTTATACCTTAACAACAGTAGTAAAACAAGACAATGCAATTTCAACACACTATTCATTTTTTTATCACTATCTTATCCCACCTAGTAGATTAACATTGTATTGTTAATGAAATAATGACTCTAAGGGCCATGATGAGAATATACATTACAATTACGAAGTATTTATCCATTGAAATCTTGCAATATTTACGTGTTCTTATCTTTCAATTAAGGTCATAAACGAGTTTACCATTTAAAAATTAAATTCAAAAATGCTAATCAGGGACTTACTAATCTTGATGTGCTCCATTAATTCCAAAACTTTGTGCAACTAATTTAGCGAGAACCTGTACATTTTTTCTATTCTTGTGTTTGACGACATGAGTATGCTAGAAACGAATGGCTACTGTGAACATTTTACGAAATTTTCGTTAAGTACCATGCCTGGGAATGTCAAATCACACATTAAGTTTAATTCTGAAGTTAAGAATTTGAATATCTAAAAATCCTAAAGATTGTGGTAGACGAAAACACTCTAAGATTAAAAAGAATCATCCATTTTCGTTTATTTCTTATCTGGGACGTTTAGAGGATCGCTGAAAATGATTATGAAGTGAGAAAGATCTTCAAAACCGAAATCCAAGAGCGCGGCAGCCCAAATGGCCTAATTTTGCAAATACAATTTTCGTGAAATTTCGTAACTGGGGTTATGAAATTTGTAACTGGCGTGTGCGTCTGGGAAGACAGAGTTGAAATATGGCGAGAGAACTGGAACAAAGGATAGGGAGATAAACAATGGACTTCCCTTGTTTACATTCTTATGGATATAGTTGCACGTAAGGGATTTTTAGATTATCGGTGTTTACACATCCTACTTAATTTGAATAAGCTATTATTTGGACATCTGGTTTTGATGAGAATTGGTTCTAATTCTATATGTTCAGATTAAATATCTGAAATGGTTGCATGCAGTAATAGTGGGGTGTCCCGGAACCCAGTCAGTTCAAATTGATGTAAAAGTTTACTTTTTCGCTTCATATTAAAGTTTTGGCTCCAAATGACAATTTCAGTGGACAATGATCAAATGCCGGGGGAAGCTCTTCGGTATAGAGGGCTACGGCCCCCTTTTGGGAAAAGGCAAAAATATTAAAATGCTTGTAGGTAGGCCAAAAGCGCCCCCCTACCCCCGGGGGATGATCATTGTCCTCGGACTGAAAATCAAATCGAACTGAAAATATTTTTACAAGGGTACTGGTCATTTTAAGTTTTTGTAAAAGTGTTACTTATTTTGTTCACATTGGAAGATATGTGTGAATGATAATTTCAGCCCGAGTGGACACTTGTCCGGCGATAGATAGATGGCACTGGGGGCATTAAATTAAGTCCTATCTGTCAGCCAAATAGTCATGCTGAACGCCTCATGTTCTGGAAGCGTAAAGTATGAACCTCCACTTCCGTTGTACATTCGCAAACCAGAAGCAAAAAGTTGGTCGAACTTCTGAGTAAAAATTGTTTGAGTGTCTCCTACAAAAGAATCATGTCCATACAGGTTTTGCTAGCAAAAGCTCTTGGTGAGGTCAGCAGGGCAACTGGTATTGTTTGTACCAGTAGTCTGTGTCAGGGCATTTTCACTGTTGCCGCTCTAGACAACCTGGAGCACAATCCCTCTTCCAGGCCAGCTACATCATCATTCCATGGAACTGGAATTTATATCTTCCAGTTCCCGACAACTGATAGCCCTGGAATGGAGAGAGCAACTTGATCTTGACTTTCGAATGGGAGGTTTACACTTAAGTAGATATGTTTTACCATCATCATATACTGTAGTACCTCCTGTGCTCAGAAATCTGCTGGAAGAACCTCCTGTAAAAAATGTAGTGCCCATCTTGACTTCACTTGAGACAGAAGAACTGCGCCATGAGAAATCCTGGATGACGTCCGTGTATTCCACAATACTTCAAGAGTTAGACGGAGAAGCAGCACAAGTTACGTGGTCTTTATACCATGCTTCCAGGAGTGATACCGTCGGGTCACCAGGAAAATGTACTCAGGTTCTACTGCCATTATTCTGTGAAAAGGCGGCTACACCAGCAATGATTGCACATGGTATGGACATAGTGGCGAAAATTACACACTATCTGAAACTTCATCAAACACCAGTGTTGGTTGTGGACCAACCTCTATTCGCCCTTGCAAAACAAGTACAATGGACTTTCCCTGAATCATTTGGTGAGGATAAGTTTAGTTTTATGCTAGGAGGGCTCCACATTGAAATGGCTTTGTGGGTCACCATGGGAGATTTGTTAAGGGGCTTTGGATGGGCTGGAACCCTTGCACAGGCAGGAGTAACAAAGTCAGAGGCCGCAGCCGTATCCTTTCTGCAAGCAAGTGACCCAATGGGTACACGGTATGTCCACCAAATTACTGTCGCAACCCTTGACATCCTTAAGGCTTATGAAAACCATGAAGGGGACATTACCATGGCTGAGTGGTTTTGCTGATGCTTCTACAGATAAGCCAACAATACATTCCTGGCTACTTGTTCATAAGTAGAAGCTAATTATACTCATGTTCATAAGGTCACACCGAGAACAAAAAAATGACCTCATGATTGCCACCTTGAGACAACTGGCTCCCCTCTTCTTTGCACTAGATCATCAGAATTACGCCCTGTGGGTTCCTGTCTTTATTAGAGACTTTGAATCTCTGCCACCATCAACTGAGGAAGAGTTTATAGAGGACACTGGGTTATATCCAGAAGCAACCGTCGGTTTTCTTCAATTCCCATTGATCAAGCTCATGAACAGGCGAATAAGAAAGTTAAAGGAGTAGGTGGAATCGTCGGTATTACAGAAAGCCCGACAATGCTGGAACGCTGGATTCTCACAGTAACGGAAATTTGTCGCATTCTACATAATTTCACCTCTGGAAGCAGCAGAAACGAAGATGAAGAACTGCGCCATTACGAAGAAGGACTTGCGCTAACACAGGGAACCCCTTCGAGGAACGCACTACAGGACTGGTATCGTTAGACAATCGTGTTTGTCTTGGTACCTTACCAGCAGAATCTATCCGTGTTGGAAAGCACAGGGCAAGAAAAGTACGTCAAGTTTGAAGAGGAGGTCTTCCAGAAGAAAGAGAGGCCCTTCAAGACGCCTATTAGGACAAATAATATGCTACTTTTCCATGGCCAAGCATGTACTACAGCCAAACCTGCATCTAAAAGAAATGTAGAGCAATATAAGCAACAGAACGACCTGTATGGACATGCATTTATTTCACTGGAAGTTCGCGGGGCATCTTGGAACAATTTTTCGGCCATGAACCATGTTCATACCCACCAGCACTTTCCACTAAAGGTGTTCTCCACACTTATAAAAAGTCAGATTTGCTGCCATGTCTTTTGGAAACAATTCCCACATACAACGTAACTGAAGATGAGGATTTAATGGCACCAGATTCTTTTAACTTCATTGTAAATGATGGTGGAGCTCTTATGCATTGACTTCTGGAACCAGTGTGCAAGGAAAATCATTTGATGAATACTTTCTTAGAGTGTTCTACCCACGAATACATTACCAGTTGAGAAGGTCACAAACAGTACATGTTGTTTGGGATCAGTAGAGCACGTTGTCCGTCAAATGTACTACAAGGGAGAAAAGAGGTCACGGCACTCGACAGCGTGTGTGCGGTTCCGCAAAGGTTCCAGGGAATTGGCATAGTTTTCTTTCACATTCGGATAACAAGACTGAGCTGATTTCATATCTTTCAGGGAAACTTATGGAAGTACAGATGCCGGACAGCAAATGTATATATGTAACCGCAGGCGAAAATGTACTGCGTGTAAGAAGTGACATTCACATGAAGAATGCAACAATAAGGAGGCAGATACGCGCATTGTCGTACATGCTCTCCATTCCCTGCAGAGATCTTCAGTGGGACTGATTCACAGTGATAGTAATTCTCTTAAGTAATTTCCACCACATGCTAAATGTCAACCCAGAAGCAGAAATCTGGGTGGCATTTAAAGCTGGAAAGCAGACAAGAATGATATCCATTAACCATCTTGCGGCAACATTAGGAGAGACAAAGTGCGAAGCATTGGCTCTGTTTCATTCTTTCACTAGGTCAGACAGCACATCGGGTTTTAAGTTTAAGGGAAAGCGATGTTGTTTAAAAGCAGCGGAGACCATCAAAAATCTACAAGCTGATTTTGCAAGTCTTACTAGTACTCCATTTGAAATACCAACTGTGTTGGAAGATGCTGCTTGTGTACCGAATGTACTGCAAAGACGAAAGCGATGGCAATGTTGATCACCTACGAATGAAGATTATCTGTCACAACACTCGAGATGTAGAGTGAATACCTCCCACAAGCGACGCTGTGAAACTACACCTGAAAAGGAGCAGCTTCCAAGCAAGCATATGGCTTTCAGCCCACAAACCGGTGATGCTTGTTCCATCTTCCAAGCAAGCATATGGCTTTCAGCCCACAAACCAGTGATGCTTGTTCCAGACCCCTGCATGTATGGATGGACCAAGATAGACAACAAGCTTGTTCCAGTGTGGCGGATATTACCTCTGGCGAAGGAAGTGTTTCAACTTGATGTTAAATGCGCCTGCAAAACTACATGTTCATCATGCAAGTGCAAGGAAGCAAATTTGGAATGCACATGATTGTCCAATTTTGTGCTGTTTAGGAAATGAAATTTTGTGACACTATGGATTTAATTTACAATCAATGACATAGTAAGATATGAATGCAAACTGTTTGATGAGTAAGATGTAAGTAAGTAAGATGTTTGATGTAAGTAAGAGGTATGCAAACTGTTTGATGAAACGGAAATAAACAATTTCATTCATTTATACATTTCGTTTCTCAAATTAATACGTGTGACTTTATGCATATCGAAAGGACATTGTATAACTAACTAACTAACTATATGGCTTATGGAACTCGCAAGTTCATCGCCGCAGTAACAAACGTTCGCCATTGGATTCTATCCTGGGCAGTATCAAGCCAGTTTTCATCACGAACACATACTTCTCGAAGATCTCTTCTAATATTGTCCTTCCAACGACGCAACCGTAAAGTATTACCGGCAGAATAACCGTTCTGTATATTTTTAATTTCAATTTCCTTTATATTAATCGCGATGTTAGAAGTTTTTGGACTGAATAGAAACACGCGTTCCCCGATACTAAGCGACTTTTTATTTCTTAGGTGACCCCATTTTTGTTTGTTATGTATACTCCCAAGTATTTAAATTTGTTTACCTTCTCTATGTCCTCATCCTTAATTCTTATGTTTTCATTTCCTTCATTCCCTGTGTTTCGGCTTGTTATCATGTATTTTGTTTTATCTATGTTTACCTGTAGACCTATCTCATCGCACGCTTCTACTAAGACATCGGTGCTGCTTTGTAGTGCATCTATATCGTCCCCCATTAAATCTACATCATCCGCGTATACAAAACAGTTGATTCAAACCATTCAATGATAGTTCCTTTTTGTCCCCTTTAATTTTTAAAATCGCATATTTTAACGCAAAGTTAAACAGTAGTGGCGACAAGGCATCGCCTTGTTTCAATCCGTTGCGAATCTTGAAACTATCTGACATATTATTACCTATCCGTACTCTGCTTATGGGGTCGCTGAGACACATCTTCACTAGTTGAACCAATTTTTTCGGAATTCCAAATCGTATCAGGATACTGTATAACTTTTCTCTTTTGATAGAATCATATGCTTTCTTAAAATCAATGAATAGCTGATGAACCGTCCCATTGTATTAACATTTCTTCTCCAAAATTTGTCTCAAAGCAAAAATCTGGTCCAACGTGGATCTATTTCTTCTAAATCCACATTGGTGATCTCCAATTGTTTCATCTACGTATACATTTAGGCGTGTTAACAGAATATTACTTAATACCTTGTAACAGCTTGGAAGTAACGAGATTCCGCGGTAATTATTACAGTCCGACTTATCGCCTTTTTTGTAAATCGGAACAATTATTGATGTTTTCCATTCCTTTGGGAGCTCCTCCTTTCTCCATATAGCACTTATCAATTTATGTAGTTCCTTGATTAGTGCCGTTCCTCCTGTTTTAATTAATTCGGCTGGAATATTGTCTATTCCTGGTGATTTGAAATTTTTCAATTTCTTAACCGACATTTCGATCTCGATCTCGCTAGGTTCGGGAATCCACGGTTCTGCGGTATGGATTTCAAATTCCTCTGTTTCTTCCCCGCTGTGTACATTAAGAAGTTTGTCGAAATAACTTTTCCACATATCGACAATTTTAGTCGGATCCGCCTGAAGATCTCCACGTTCATTTGTAATCATTCCTAACCTCTGCTGGTAACCTTTCTTAACGAGTTTACCCCTTTGTATAGATCTCGTATGTTATTTGTCTTCCCGTTTTCCTCAATCTCCTGAATCTTCTGCGTCAGATATTCTCACTTTTTGTTTCTGAACCCGAGTGTGGCGTTTCGTTTCGCGTTAATGTACTGGTTTTTATTTGCTTCGCTTTTATTACTTACCCATCGTTGCCTTGCTTGTTTTCATTCCTCGTGAAGTTTAATGCATTCTTCATCAAACCGAGGTTTGTTTTTCTGTTGTTTCTTCTCACCTGCGCGTTCCTTCGCTGCGCTCTTAATTGTTTCACGAGTTGCCTCCCACATCTTACTTACATCAGTTTCATTATTAATATCATCATTATTATTACTCGAGTCGGCTAGGATTTCGAACCTATTTGAGAGTTCGAGTTGGTAATCTGCTCTTATGCTCGGATTATTTAATAGTTTTACTTCGAATTTCAGTTGTTTTGATCCCTTGCTTTCTCTGTTCGCGATGCATAACTTTTCCCTTACTTTTGTGATCACTTATTGATGATCGGTGTCGCCTTCCGCTCCTCAGTACGACCATTATGTTGGTGTGTCTTCGTCTGTCTACTAATACGTGATCGATCTGGTTGAGAGTTTTGCCGTCCGGAGATACCCATGTGTATTTGTGTATGTCTTTTGTGTATGTATATATAGGGTGAATTTTGTAAGAGTGACAACGGTAAATAAATCTAAAACTATATAATGTAAAATGTTTAACCGTGCATATTTACCTGCGGTAGGCGGACGTCTTATGTAACATAAACCATAGTAATTGGCTTATCAGTATTGCCAACTTAACAGAAAATTATATACAGAACTAACATAAAACAGTCACATAACTCGAAAAAGTCTCTTATGATCTGATGTCAACCCCCTCATATCATGGAGATCATTTTCTCATATGTTCGAACTCGATATCAAGTAGTTTCCGAGATACAGAAAAATGTCGGAAAAGTTGGCACCACAGCTCTCCTTCAGTTGTTTGCATCATCACGTATCACCCACTCATGGAAGTTCATTTTTGTTTGCACTGTGTTCGTTTGGAAGGCAATAAGGAAATTGCAGAGTATATATATAAATGTGCCTTCTAAATTTATTACATATGCGACATATGCTATGTTTTATCGGAGAAAGTGCTCGGTGGGTTATGGTGCCACACGGAGCCCCCTAGCTGACGTACAAGTGTCCACTCGAACTGAAATCGTTCTTAATACATAAACCTTCAAATTAAAAAAAAGGTATAAAGCTTTTACATGAGGTTGAAATGAAACATGTATTCCTTACTGAGCCGGCACCCCACTATAAGAATTACATCAGTTCTATTGTGTATAAAGGATGTTCTATTGTGTTTCAAGAGGATAGTTTATGGCTTGGTCAGCTCTGAAATTAAATCTATGCTTCCAATATTAAAAAAGGGAATCTCACTGCTTATAAATGGAATATTGGTTTGTGTTTAGCTATTACACCACCAAGTAAACGTTCGTGTGCATGTATGCTAATAACAGCTGCATGTAGCATTGATATGTACTGAAACTAACCTTATTAGAATTTCTCAATTATCTTTTGTTGAGACATGGATTCAATAAAGTAGGCCTATATGCCAAGATTGTTCAACAAGTTAGTTCGACGATCTACTAGACTAGATTACATTTCGCTATTTAGAAAGTCAATATTAAATACAGTTTCATAATATGCATTCTTGAAGTTCAGTTACTTTCTAAATATACAAATCACAGCCATATTCTATCAACTAGTGGATGAGGCCTCTCCCCGAAGGGAGGAGTTGGTCTACTGCTCCCACGCTGACCAGACGGGATGGGAGAGGAGAGCCGAAGCTCTCACTTTGATCGCCACTGTCTTTTATTCACAGCAGCTCCCCAATTTTCCTCACAATGCTGGGTCAACACCGAAATTTTTTGGGCCCCCACCGGGAATCGAACCCGGGACCCCTCGCACTGAAGTCGAGCGCTATATATATATACAGTATATATTGCTCCAAATTATTTTAACTATAGCCCAGCACAGGTCACCGGTTCCAAATCGGGTCACCAGGTCAGTGCGTTTCGCAAGCATAGACCCGGTCCAAAATTTGACCCGATGACTTGTTTGATCTCTAGATACCACTCGTCACAAAAGTAGCAATTTCTTAACACTATTTCTTGCCTGCACGGCAGTTGTATTAAATGATTTCGTCACGATATTTGGAAAATAATCTACTGCAAAACGATTTTTCAGTAGACTTGAAATATAAATGTGTGACTGTGAATTAGTTCGAGAGCTGAAAGTGTTTCGTCACAGCATTATCCTGAACAGAAGATATAATCGAATGATAATGCAGGCGATGATGAGACAGGGACAATAACTGTATAACTTAGATTTCGTGTATTCTTGCCACGTGCAGGAGACATCAGACACAATCATGCAAAGATTGCTACAAGCGGTGTTATAAAAAGACTTGTGCAGTTCTTCTGTCTCTCACTAACTCCACTCTTGTTGCGTTTTCTTCAACACGAAATCTATTGACATGCAAAACGATTTTACATTATGTTTTTTGGACAGTTGTTTGTATAAGCTCCCGTAAGATAATGTAACAGCTGGTTAGCGGAGAATTATTTGGACACCTCAACAAAAACTACAAGAAAAATTGGTTAGTGCCAATGAGTTTTTCACCTTAGAGCATCAGTCAAAATTCATAAGTTGTTGTAGGAACGTGAGCATTTCACACGTTTCTTTCCAAATAATTTCTTTTTCTTGTTACTGCTGGTCTAAATAACGAGAATAAAAAATAATAAACCAAAAGAGGGGAACTATACATGCAGGTGTTAAAAGTTTTACAGTGCAAGGTGTCAGATGTTGAAGACTAATGTAGTAAAAGTTTATGAACGGGAGGAATCGTGGAGAAAAGGAAAAATTATTTGGTCGATAATGTAACACTAAAAACACGTGAATAATAATAAAAAAAAAACTTGTTTTGAACTTTTTCTCTTTTAAAATATCCTTGACGAGAACGTATCCTAAAGGCAGAAACATTCAATGGAGTCTTCTTGTATGTCATAAAACTCCCAGATACTCTTGAGGTAGATTCTTGCTTAATTTGCTCAGATCGTAAATCAATTGCTAGTTAAGGTCTGTGGTTGGCCTATGGTTAAAAGGTAAAGGAAAAAAATAGTTAAAAGAAAGATTCTTTGGTTTTAAAGAATACAACTATAAGACAGTTTATGCTGGTAAGTGTTTTAAACCAATCATGTTCATCAGCAATGCTTGAGGTTATGAATTGGATGTTTTTTACAGAAGAAAAGAAAGGAGAAGAGTGGAACAGCCGTACACTATAAAGAACTTGACAAGGTTGTGACAGATTGCAAATAATGAATAAATTCAAAACAAAGTATACTGCATAAAGTGCACATACTCCTTTCGAAATGTTATCGAAAATACCTATGAAACCACTTTTATGTATGACCAACGGGTTACGGAAAAGAGGGAAAATTTTCAATTTTCAGCACCTAACGATAAGAGGCCATCTTGTAAATACCTAGCTTTCTGGATATCATAACAAAACTGGTCTTGTAACAAGTCTGTACCATACCTAAAACTCGTTTACTGAAAGTGTAATGACTCACAGAACCTGACATACAAAGAAATAATTTCATTATTTGTATTTATTCACTTGCTCTTTAGATAGACTTGAGAAAAAGGAGAAGGCAAACTCAAGGTTAGATATTTTATATATTGAAGAAAAGGGTAAAAACTGTTGCAATGAAAAATTAGCTTGGATTTTAAACTGTACGTTGCGTGCAAAACTGGTTCAGCAGTGCACCTACAGATATTTAGTCTGAAAAGGAACTAAAAAACAACCGGAATGTCGTTCCAATTATTTGTTTGTGGACATCCTATTTCAACATTATCGGCATCTTTAGTAAAAGACAAGGAGAACAAGAGCAAAAGCCAAGAATTGGAAAAAGAAATTCCACTTGTTTAATTCCCACGCATCTTTACTATCAGATGCTTCCTACTGGACAAGGTTTATGTCCACCAAGGTGCGTAAATCCCAATTAACGTTGACATCGATGGTAAGTTAAACGTTTCTTTGAGTGCCCCCACATTTTTCCTTCTTCCTAATAACAACATTCTTTACGTTCCATTGTGCTTGTTCTTGAATTCTATGTGTGTATCGATTATGCGTGAGTGTGTGGCATTGCGTTTGGTCTACTTCTCTTTCTTTTAATTGCCTTCTGTTCTTAGTTAAATACGTGTGTATGTGTTTGTGTGTTGAGGGATGAAACATCTTGTAGAAGGTAATACTTGTTTGTAGATTTTCAATTGAATTTGCGGTTTCTGGGTCATTTACATAAATTTCTGATTACGTAGGCATATCATTATACTATTAGAGCATGGATGATTGCATACTTATAGTTAAGAATTCATGCTTCTAGAAATTATTACCAACTAGCTGTACTAACAAGGGACACTATCGAGAAGTGCGCTCCGAAAGTAGAAAATTTTATAGCCATTTGAAAGAGATGTTAACGCTGTACAAAAATACGTAAAAATTAGATGACCAATTGCAGAACTAACTGAAAAAATAAAGTTTTCTGAAAAATTCAAATTTGAATTTTGTTGTCGTTTGGAGCACATAAATCGAATTCGACAGTCAAACCTTGCAGATGAAATCTTGACACGAAAACGAGAAAAAAAAGGCATCTTTGTCATTTGTCGAATTCCGCTTCACTTTTTAGATTCAGATGTTCAAATTTGGAGCCAAACATTCGTTGCCGTTTCAAACACAGAAATGGAATACGCCAAACTTCGGATTCCTCACACCAAAACAGGAAAAAGAATCTTTGTCATTTGTCGAATTTCGCTTCGTTTTCGAGATACAGGGGTTCCAATTTGGAGTCCAAAATCGATTTTTCTAAGTACAGTTTTAGGGAAACAAAAGCAATATTTCGCGGTAAATCATAAAGTATGCATTAAAGTAGTGTTTAGCTTTTGATAGCTTATTTATATTAATACGGTGCGTATAACGAGTTAAAATGTGATATCATCAGTTTTTCAGTGTTACAAACCTGATATATTTTTAATGTACTACGACAGTTTATTGAATATTTGTTATTCTCCAGCGATGATAAACATTATGTGCGGAGCACGGAACTCAATGTTGCAAACTGTGAACATTATACCAAATTTCGCGTTGCATAAAATGTTGATTTTCCATGTTTGACCTGATACAATATTTTCAGTTTGAAATGCAGTCTTATGTGCTTCACAATGTTTATCATCACTGGGGAATGCCAAATATTCCATAAACCGTTGAAGTACCATTAAAAATATACTAGGTGGTTCTAACATTAAGAAACTGTTTATATCAGTTATGTGCACCGTATTGATATAAATCAACTATAAAAATCCAAACACTATTTTAATGCATACTTTATGATTTACCGTGAAATGTTACTTTTGTTTAATATTGCACGTAAAAATCTCGATTTTGGGTTCCATATTGGAAACCCCTGTATCTAAAAAACGAAGCGAAATTCGATAAATGACAAGGACACCTTTTTATTCGTCTTGGTGTGAGGAATTCATATCTGAAGTTTGACTGTCGAATTCCGTTTCTGTGTTCGAAACGACAACAAACTTTGGGCTCCAAATTTGAACCTCTGTAACTAAAACGAGAAGCGGAATTCGACTCTGTGCTCCAAATGACAACAAAATTCAAATTTGAATTTTTCAGAAAACTTAAATTTCTCAGTTAGTTCTTCAATTGGTCAGCTAATTTTTACGTGTTCTATAGCATTAAGATCTCTTTCTAATACTAATATAATTTTCTGCTTTCCGAGCGTGCTTATCGATAGTGTCCCTTGTAAGACCCAGGGGAAATGGTAGTGACCATGCAACTGTTCACTTGTCTGAAATTTCACAATTATTACGGTACTTCTAAAGGATATGACGATTTTCTTTCATAAAAAAATATTTTTTTTCAGTGTTATAAGAATGTTCCCACCAAAAATGCTCTAATCAAACCGTTAATGTATTAACGGGTTACTATGATAATTTTAAACCCTTATCATCCAATTTATCGTTATTCTTTCTACTTCACTGAAAGAAGACTAAATTCGCGAATCGTAATCCATTAAAGGGTGTTTCTTCTTTTAAACAGCCTGCTGTTGTTATTGACAGCATTATTCCACGTCAAATCGTCCAACACTTGTTGTCACTATTTTACCAAAATAGTAGAACACCTTTTGAAATAACAAAAATGTTACGCCAGAGAGCTGAATGTGTAGCTCCTAAAGTGTACTTTGAAGATGTGGAATTAACTTTTCTCAAAATGACTTCATTTATTCCAAAAAATGGGCTGAAAATGAGTAACGAATTATATAAAAACGGATTTGAAAACTTATTTTGGTGGTGAAGGAGTTGAAATTTTTTCAATATTTAGACCTACAACCGAGTGGCTGCATGAAAAATATCATGACCTTAAACACCCCTTTTCTTTTACGGGGTTTCAAACTAGCTATGCCCAAGAAACGAGACGAGATAGAAATGTCTATATGAGAAACGAGACAGCATATCTCGTATGCAACACTATTCCAAACATGGCTCTTTGCGGAAAATGCCGGATTTTGGTCTTAAATATCTCAGATGGGTCCTCATGAAACAATCTTACATTTGGTGTCAAGGAAGCTTTGTATACACCCAACTTACAGCAAAAGAATGCAATTTTTATTTTGCAGTGGTTCAGTCAGTGCAAGTGGATTTTCTCCGATGCAAATACAAATGTGGTATTTTCACAAAGGCCACCATTTCTTCTTTGAAGCAGTTGAATATAAGGCTCCAATCATTTGTAATGTTTAGACCTACCAACAGAGTGTCTATATACAAAAAATCGTTGCGTTGACTCACACCTCTTTTTTTTCTACGTGGCTTCAAACATGGTTCTTTACCGAAACATGGTCCATGTGACTATGAACTTTTCTTATGGGGAAAAATTAACACTGTTAGGTTCACTACCAATTCCAGTCCACCAAAACTTATCCAATACGAATGCGAACACCACTGTTAACACTTAAATCTAGCTTTGACTGTACTACAATGTACTGGCAAATTTATGAAATTTCCGTAGAAAATATACATACAGACTGTTCAACACTTGCTTATAACAGTCACAGATCAAGTATTTCAAATCCAACAAAAACATTTATATTTTTAGCTGAGTTAGACACTGTATAATGTAAACATTTCATTATTATTTATTTCATCCATTGTTTTTCTATTGCACAATATCTATTCTGCACTATAGGCATATTGGTGCATTAAGTGGGATTGTGCAGCATATCTCTAATGATGACAGTGTTTAACGGCATCACCTTTAAACAATTTTAGTTGTGAGTGGTATATATCTCTTCTAAATAACCAATGAGATTGCTCGTAATACATAAAATTTTATTAGATATTCTTTATTGATATACGAGAGAACTAAATGTTTACTTCCAAGAAATTAAATACTAAATGACATGAAATGGTTTGAAAAATTGAGAAGCATACTTAAAATCCGAATAAGCCCAAAACTGACTTTTTTAAAATAACAATATCTATTTAGGCCTCTTCGCTGAACTTTTGGTTTAGATTGTATTTTCATTGCACACAAGATCAGATATATTAACTACATAACTCGACGGTTTTACGGAACCCGCAAGTTCATTGCCGCAGTAACTCTACCCTGGACAAGATCAAACAGTTTTCACTACAAAAGCCTACACCTCCCAACGACCAACGTTGTCTTGGTCTTTTCAAGTCCGGCTTTCCAGCTACTGTAGAATATAGACTAGTTTTCGCTTTTCCGAACTTCATATCTCAGCCATTGTGATTTTATTTTTCCTATAATATCGGGCAAATCGTACAGTCTAAAGTTTTTCATTATACACTTATCTCAATTTATGTCATCTCATTCCCCTTCGATCCATATATCTTTATCAAGACCTCAAATAAGATCCATAAAACAAACACTCGTACTATTTTTTAAAACACATGATTTGGAGGTGAAGAATTGTCGATTCCACAACTTCGCAGTAAAGGCAAACTTCCAAAATGCCTGTTTCTGCTCATCTCTGAATCTTGGCGATGTTATTTAACTTTTACCTCAGAGGGTAGTGGTGAAGCTATTTTCTTTCAACATGATTATTTTGTTCGGGGTTATCTTTCCCTAGTCTTTGCAGAAGACAGAAGTACTTGTTTTGATCCACTCTGGAATATTTCCGGTAACAACCATATCTGGAGAACATTGAACTATCCGTCACCTGGGGAAGTGTCTAGTAAGAGACCAGTCATTCCAACGAACTGTTGGAACACAGTTCAATCAAGTACAAACAAACAACGCAGATTTCTCGTTCTTCTGATTTTTTCTTTTTTGAACTTGCTTGTTTCTTAAATAAACCTTTCGATTGATCATAATATTTTATTTTTGAAAAATTGGCGACTGAAGAGAGGAGAGGAGAGGAGAGGAGACGTGGTTCTTTAACGCAGAAAATTTAATCAAATCAAAGGAAGCAATTGCAAAATTTCCACTCATAATAACAGCTTAGTTTCACGCATTGTTCTCCAATTTTAACGCCTTATCTCACATCTTCATACCTTAGAATTCAATAGTAACCCAATATCAGAGTGAATATCACTATATCTACCCTTAAAATCTTAAAGCCAAAATCCATATCCAGGTATGTTGCTAAATCTTTCTAGTTTTTCTTATTTCATGACAAAACCCAGACAAGTTATATCTGATTTTGAAACCGAGTCGATCGTGAACCCTGAATTTCATTAAAGTAAGACCATACATATATTCGTACCATTAAATTCTATACTATATACTAAAACCGTCTCATCCAGCTTTCTATTGACTTTATTTGATGTTTTGTCATCCAAATATATAAGAAGTTTGACTTACATAGTACTACTAACATGAAGGAAGGTACTAATGTCCTGTAAAGATTTAATCTCGACCACGGATTCTTGTGTATCTTTATTAGGAAAAAATCTGGTACTAACCAAGAAATACATTGTATTAATAGAGAAAAAAGTAATCTCGAAGTTTTGATGTTATTACAATGTCATAAAATGAAATGTTAAGATTATTTATCCAAATCTTTATCGACTAGAGTTTAATTTTCCAAACCTTGATGTTGAAGAATTGGAATTCCTTCGCAAAATTTATCAGAATCTTCAGCTACTGAAAGGATACGTTTAAAACGTTTAGGTGGAGAATTTCCATATTTGCTATGCCATGTTACAGATAATCATGCTAGTTTTGTGCGAACATCAAGCTTGGTATATATGTTCATACAACTCCTTGGAATATAATGGTATACAAAATTTGAGAATAACTTATTTGCATTCTATCTGTCCGCCTGATCTTCATAACCTCATAAATTATGTAGCTCTCCTGAGTATTAGAGGTAACTGGATGGTATGTTTGTTTTGTTCTGTATATACCATGCCCGAAAAAGAACGTGGCATGTCTTCAGCTGTACAACTGCAAGTTTCCTGGTATCTTACAACGAAAAATGTCTATATAAACTTTATACATGAAATAATTTTCAAGCATACTTGCTTTTTAAACTATTAATTAAAAGCATTTTGTATATAGGAATTAGACACCCATCTTAGGTATAAAGAAAAGGATGACTGGAGAAAAATAAGCGCATGCATTCTGTTATAACGTATTAGCAATCAGAAATATGGTAACGGGTTGATTTGTTTATACAAAACTACACTTAATATTTAAAATAGATCATTTTTCGGCGCACGAAAGAGACTAGAATTACATATCAGGGTCACCTTGTTTTTTCTAGCCTAAAATTATGGCTACGTATTTTCTCTTACATGTTAATGCAATTTTAGAAGCAAGTTCTCGTTTTTTTTTGTTTTTTTTTTTTTTACATATGTATTTCATATTTTACTTTTTAGTTTCAAATATTCAAAACAAAATGAAGACGTTGCAATCCATGAATCGTAGTATGCAACTTGGTTGAAGCATACTCGTATTGTCTATCGTCAATATAGATTACCTTAATCAACAAATAAAAAGGAAAAGTAGAAAATATAAAGTAAAGACAAGAAAGATTAATATCAAATATAGAGTGTGTAAGTGACAATCCCTGTCTTTCACGTCACTATTTTCCCATTAATCCTCACTGATATAGAATGCAGTATATATAGTGTGTATGTGTTTACCTTAAGTACAAAAGTTGCAAGTAGTTAAGTGAAACTCGTTTTACACACCCAGTTATGAACCTGCCAGAAAAGCAGTTGTGTTACTAGAAACGGTCATTAACTAGCCAATGGGCTTCATGAGTAACATCCAAGGGAATAAGACACAAACATATGTATCCCAGTCTCTCTCTCTCCCATGCACATATACCTATCTGCCTTGGTTATTGTATGGAAAGGACTTTTTTTTAAAGATGCTTCTATGCCATCTACTAGTATGAGTCTTTTGCTCTCAACGTGGGTGGTTTTTAGCGATTGTGTTGTGTGGCTGGAAGTACTTGTGGAGAAACGATGGATGAAGGTGTATACAGGATAACAGCGTAGCAATGCATATACACGGAGTAGACGGCATATAATTACAGATGTTCGTATAACATAAAACAACAACAAAAACAAAACAACAAAAACTTTTCAGTCGTGGATTGCTATTGGTGCTTATAGGGTGGGCGGTTCTGAAAGTTATAAAGGCTTCAATGATGTAAAGCCGTGCATTGGTCTTCCTTCTCCTCTGGAGGCAAAAGAGCAAGATGGTTTTATATAATAAGAGATGCACAGACTACAGCAGAGAAGAGTCTCTCTGGTGGTGCTGGACTTGGCAAACTGGGTGGTCTAACTTGTAAAATATCATACACGGGCATCCACCGCCTGTTGGTTGTTAGCTTAGGGGGTCACCGTGTGTCAGCTGACCACCATGCTTGATATACCTTCTCCCCACTCAATAACACTCATTTTTTGGATATCTAACAGAGGGAGTATGGTGTATAATAAATAAATAACCTTTGTGCACAGGGAACGATGAAAGGAAAAGATTTTTTAAACGCTTAGAAAACTTTGTCTGATAAAAACCCCAATTAGGGCAAATGTTCTCTTCAGCACGTGACATGTGTCTTCCAATAATATCGAAGTTTCGTTACCTATGACGAAATCTTGAAGATAATTTTGCTATCACTTTTGAATCATTCGGCTTTTCTTCACCATCTGGATCCTGAAAATGAAAAGAACTCTGAAATTTTAGATTAGTTAAGACTAGTATTATAACACTCCATTAGTATTATTTATGTACGAAGATTTAATAATGATAAAAAACAAGAAACCAGAAAGTGATGTCAATCATTCTCTTTAAAAAATCTTTATGGAAAGTTGCTATTGATGTATGCTCTTATTAGCTTGTAGACAAACTATTTTCATTGTTTCACAAGCAACATTAAGAAAATATAAACATGAAAAACCAAGATAGAGTGAGTGGAAGAGGGCATTTTCGTCACGAATCTAAATTGCATGTTGATCTGCTGAAGGTTTGCACCCGCTTTAAGAAAAGTTCTAAGATATTTAGCAAATTTATGAAGCTCTGTTTTCATATTTCTTACTTATTTGTGGATTGTAAGTCTGTTTAATGCTTTTTATTGTGAATTCTTTAAAGAAAATGTATAGATAGTTTCTTTTGCAGCTTTTTATGTTTATGCCTTTCCCATAGGCGTCTCGGTTGTGCTACTACTTCAATATGACTGTATCCTTTAGAGTACTGCCTTCTTTTCTCATGTTAAGTATGATTTGAATCGAATATACCGTTCTCACATAAGACGTGAGTATGTATTAATAATATAATCTCGTTACTATGGAAAGGGTGATTAGTTAAGGATTTTTTATAGGAAAAATTCACTATGGTAGTGTGTGTACTTTATCTTATTGCGAAGTTTGATTGCAATCGACGTGAATTCAGTTTGTTTCAGTCTTGTTACCGAGGATATTGGACGATATAGCTTACAGATCTACAATGTGAACACCCTCAGAGCGTCCTCTACAAAACACAAAAACGTTTTATCAAAATCGGCGCATTTATTCGAAAGTTATGGCCAAACATTTGCATTCCATGTCAAAATACCTTGATATCTTGAATTTCAATGATTTTTGGTACATGTGTTGCGTGTGTTGAAGATATGAAAAATATAATTTTTTAGAATTTTCAGGCCAATAGTTTTGGAATTATCAATTTTCGAAAATTGGAAAATATCGAAAATTTCACAATAGCATAATATACAAAACACCCTGTAACTCTGCAACAACAAATGTTAAATAAATGATTTAGGGCTCATTTTAAAGCTTATTTCATGCGTTTTAATTTGATATAGAGCACAACGCACTGTAATAAAAATACAATTTTGTCAGTGCAAATCTAACCCCTGGAATGCTTTTCTGGAAATAAACATTCTTTTGTTGTTTGATATATCACACGACTCACTTGTCATTTGAAAAAATGACCCCTATCTAATATGGCGGATTTCAAGATGGTGGCCACGTTGATAATGTACTTTAAAATGTATCCCATTCCATACGTGCGTACCACGATGCTTAATTTCCTTGTCGATTTGTGGAAAGCAAGGATGTATGGGACTTTTGAATCACCCTGTAGTGCGCTATTTTCTACGTGACATCAATATTCAAAAATCGGTAGCTTCGGAACCCATCATTTCTCCATCTTTAAACTTTCCATACCTCTAACCACTATTTGTGAGATCAACATATTTTTTATAGTTCATAATTCCAAAACTATTGACCTGAAGGGTCTAAAAATTTGTATTTTTCATATTCTCAATACATACAGCTTATATACTAAAAATCATTGAAATCCAAGGCATCAAGATCCAAAAATGTTATTTTGGTGGGTGATTTGACAAGGAATTACGCTATCAACTAACGCTAAGAAAATAAACACAATGAATTTACAACGTAATTTTTAAATTTGAATTGAATTTATTTTATGGCCTTTAGACCTCTGAACCTCAGGCCAGGATAAGATAGGGAAGAGGATTTGGAAGGTAGATGGCCAGGGCAACTTTCTTTTTCTTTTAAATTCCGTAAGAAATCAAATGTTAATATGTTTTTATTATGTTCATTGAATGGAATTTAGTTTTTATTAATTCTACAAGGCATTGACCTAAATGAATTTATCTTGTAGCCGGTTTCTTCTGCTCAAATAAGATAATAATTACTTTTGTATGTGGGCTTGTGTTTCCATCTGTCCATCTGCCCGATTCTCTCTCTACTAATTTATATACTTGCGAATGAAGTTAATTTATTTATATTTTGTTTCGAATCTCAGAATATACACTGGTACCTATTTTGCTGCCAGTTACTTCTATAAAAATGGCAATTTCTTTCAGGCTATCTGAACCATATTTAAAGTTATTTTTAAAACTAACTGTGCACTATGGAATGTTAGTACCAATTTAGCTGTTTGTCGTTATATATAAAAACGGAATACCTAATTATTTAATGCATGATCATAGGCAAAACTTAGTCAAATTGACAAATTATTAGAGATGTATAATCTAATTCTAAAGACAATGTATGTTAAGTTAGGATTGATCAAAATGGTAATTTTATTTGAAATAAAACTTGCTTTATATTTTATGATTCAAATTCATTGATACGTAAGTTTTTTTTTGTGAAAAATAATAAAACAGATCTATAAGAAACCGGACTTTAGCTATTCTTGCTGAAGATCAAAATTTTGAAATTTCGTGATTGCAAGCAAAATTTCGTTAAGTTCACAGGGTCCAATGATAAATTGGTGACACATGACTATAGTTCACGCACCTTTTGAAGAAGGAAGCCTCTAGTCTTCTTCAGAACTGAGAACAAAATATACTTAATGATACGAACTTCACAAAAGAGCAGCACTCTCTTTGTATATTAGCAGAGGTTTCCATTCCGTTTTATCTTGGATGTGTCTCCATAGTATAAAAACATCTTATACGTTTAAGTTCAATTCTAATTTCAACGTGCAAATCACATAAAAATACTTTTAGTTAAAAGAATGCTACTCTGCATGTTGATTTTGGACTGAAGAGAAAACAAACACATATGCTTGAACTTTACGGAGAATCTTGCAGTAAAATTAAAGTTCAATATTTTAATTTTTAACCTTTGAACTAAGAGACCGGAAGTAGACAAAATAATTTATATTGTATATTTTTATGGATTGATTTGATATTATATTTTTGTACAGTATGTTTCCGTGAGAATCATTTATGAAAAGAGGGTAACATAAGATCGGATTTTCATGAGCCAGGATTTTTTCAGGTTTGTTCTTATCAGCTACACAAGTCAAATTTCAGGATTGTATTTCTACAAAGGATTGTATTTCTAGACGCATAAGGTAGGTTACCTCTCTCTTATCTTATGTCATCCGTGAGGGATGCTAGGGTAGCAGCTGTACCATGATATTTAAGAAATTCTGATTGGAGTGGATGCAATAAATTGTGCTTTATTAGAGTAAGCGCAAACTTATAATTTAAAAAGAATGAGAGATAAAATAACCTCTTGAATTAAAAAAAAAATCACTAAAATTGTTAGGTTCCGCGCGCAAGGAGACTTTGCTAAAATTGTTGGCTTCCGTGAGCTGCTAAGCATCGAAATGAATTTCAAATAAATGGCTGTATGTTGTGCTCTGATTTTAAGGTCAAGGAGAAAACGCAAAAAGAAAAGGCAGTGAGTGTATCCAAGTTAAGCCATAGGCTTTTAAATGGACAATTGTGTAAATTCGTTGCATCTATGAATTTATTTATGACCTTTGGACATCTTTGGCTCAACCCAGGATAAGGTTGGAAGAGGATGGGGAAGGTATTGGCCAGAATCTTACTTCAGCGATTCTTTGGGAGTCAGTCTTGAGTAATTTCTACTTTACAGGCAGCGGGCACGGCGCACATTTCTGTCACCGTTGTCTTACCGATATTCCTTCCTTCCGCGCCCCCACTATCCCGACGCCCGAGGCACGTGCCCCCTTTGTCCCCCCGTAGTTTCGACCCTGGTTGAAAGCGTTTTTTTCTATATATATAATTTCACGTTTTACTCTTAACGTAAGACCAGATTTTTTTATTTTTGGTGGGGTGGGTGGGTGATAATATATTGCTTTCACAGTTTCGAGCATAGATTTTGTGAGCAAGTAAAATTTCTGTTTTCAATGCAGTACTACCTTCTTTCATGTTATTCTAGTGGTAGTCAAATTCTCCTATTCCTTGTTTTTCATTTTCTATAATGATACTGTTTGCGTTTAACTAATTTACATGCGTAAAACAAACAGGATCTTTATGGTTGTTTGTATCTGCGGCACGCAATTGTCAAAAAATGTTGATATGTTGTAGAACGTAACTAGTTTTACCTCTACATTTGAACTCTCGGTAACTTTCACAATCAGCTGGAGATGTAAGTTTTCACGGTTACTTTCCGAGAGCCTTTAGGCAGTTGTAACATCTGTATTTGTGTTTTACATTCATTTAACAAATCCAATCTTTATTAGTAGAGAAATATGGTGTATTCAAGGGCGCTAGTTGTTATTCATGAATAAGACAATGTTTTAAAGATTCGTGTTACCTTAATATTACTTATTTTAAACAGTACCGATACATACAGTAAAGTAGTCTCACTGCAACACATGAACAAATAACTCAATCAACGAATTATCTTTGAAAAGAAAGAAGGGGGTCTGAAGTCTGGGTTGATAATGGAAACCACATTTAAAAAAGAGAATAAACTCAAAGAGCTTTATAAAAGATAATAGATTGATAAAATACAGTGGAAAAGAACAATGGGTTTATGTGAACACGTCCCCAAGAGCTATTTCTTGTCAACCTCGATAATCAGCAAATGTTGCTGGGGTACCTTGTTAACGTTTTTAAATGATGATGTCTTGGAATGTGGCGTGCCTCGAGTAGAATGTGTAGGGGGAAGGAAGGATCCATATCCACTTTCTACCTACCTTTTGCCACCCATTTTTTTTTACCTTTCTTAATTTCCTCCTTTTCCACAAAAACCTACAATTACGTATCATCCTACTGACATCTGGACACCTCTCAACCATCTTTATTTCCTAACATAACAAATGGTTTGGTTGTTTCACTGAAAGTTATAAGGAGACAGCAGGAGAAAATTCCAAAAACAAAAATTATTTAGTTGACAATTTCCAATTGACCCCGTGCTAAGAGATGATAGTCCATGAAAAAATTGGCACATCAGGAGATTTTTAACAATAAGGTATGGTTAGTGTTAGCAGTCAATGTAATATTTTTCTCTCTTTGTATTTCTGCCAAACTTTCAGGTAGCTGTGAAACCAAAATTTTACGCTCGTCGGCGTGAATGATGACTTTGGTCTATTATTGCTTTGAAGCTCCGTTTTCTTTCTCAGGAAGTTTTTTTTTTATTATTATTAAGTTGCCAGATGGACTTTTTTAGCCGGCCATTTTTGCTTCTGGAAATAAGTTAATTGTGCTTTGCTTCCACGAAGGAAACAATCGCATTAACCCAGTTAAATATGGGAAATCTGTTTCATTTCATAATTGTGACACATCTTTCATAAAGTAGAAAGTTTTTAGTCACTCTTGTCACCTTGATATTATATTCAAGTAAGTAAGTTGTTAGTTGTAGAGGTTTATTGTTCAAAATGGAAAATCTTTTGCTCATACCATGTAACGTTCTAGTTTTTATGTTGATTTTAACGAAATTCGAGTAGTAGTCAAAAATAAAGTTAAAGAAGTTTGTAAAATTTTTGTTTCTATTCACTTTAAAAAAATATGTATTTATTTACCGGTATTCTTGTATTGTTCTTCCTTAGTATTGCTTTTTAGTATGGTAAGTTTATTGATCTTTTAGGACGGTCAGAAGCTTCAACGACTTGTAAGCCAGAGCTGAAACAGGTCACTGGGTCAATCAGGTATTCGGGTCAAGTTTTGGACCGGGTCAACAGGTCTGTGCTTAGAACCCGGCCTGACCAGGTGATTCGATTTCAGAATTGTGAGACGGAAGGCAAAACAAAGTTTTTTTTTTCTTTGGGTTTCAACAGTGTTTCTTTCAGGGGTGATCGGGACCAGAAGGCACGAGAAACACGACGCCGAAAATTCCCAGTTTATTAAGTTCCCAGTATGAGTCAATCGGATCACCGGGTTAATCGGGCCATTCGGGTCAAGTTTTGGACCGGGTCGCCTACTTTCGGGAAGGCCAGATCACCGGGTCACCAAAAATGACCTGGTTTCAGCTCTGTTGTAAACTTTTCAAAATATCATTTGAATGTGTTGAAATCATAACTTATTTTCTTCATGACTTAGCTCTTACTCAGGAAGCAATTTTTGGTAACACAATAAAAAAAATATTTCCTCAAGCATCTTTAAAAATTATTCTTACTTGCTTTCTAGCTGAACTTCGTGAACTTTTTGTTTATAGGAGTCATTCCATGTCAATTCATGGGTTTTGGTTCTATGAAAATTCAAAAAGTCAAATGTTCCGTGTTTTTAGTTTACAAAATTACTTATTAGTCAGCAGTAGTTGGTGCTAGAGAGCTCGGAGAAGACTCATTTTAAAGCTCAAATTTTGCACAAATTTTATATTCCGAAAATTATGAAATTTTGTATTCCGAAAATTATGAAATTTTATTTTCTCAAAATCGAACATCTCCAAAATTTTCCAAAAGTTCTTATTTGTTGGTTATAACTCCCAAGAGCTACTATGAAAATTTTAATTTGGGACAATAATGAGATATAAAGTATTTTCTATATGTGCCTGGGGAGGAAAGATACTAACGGCCCACATTAAGAATTTGTATTATTTATGGCCTTTAGCTTTAGGCTGGGATATGCTAGGGAAAAGGATGCAGCAAGAAATTGGTCAAAGCTTAAGTTCAAGGTACCAACCTGATATTTGGCTGGTATGACTGAGAAAAACCCTGAGGTCCACATTGAATTAATTTTATTATGAACTGGTATATAATATGAATGAACACATGGATTCTGTTCGGGCACGCAATGTTGGAACCGGGACCCGGATTCGTATCTTGGAAATGGAAACTGAGGACTGATCTTGTTCTTGGACTGAGTACCCGTATCCTGGAACCTGGTACTCGGTTTCAGGATTCAGATCTGGGCACCCGGTTCCAAGTATCAGATCCGAATCCTCAGTTTCATATTCCATAATACCAATCCTGGTCCCAGTTCCAAGATCGAGGTGCCTGGTTCCAATAATAAATAATATTCTTGATGTGAACCTATTGTTTCTCTTCAGTCGCACCAGGCAAATATCTGGTTGGTACATTGAACTTTAGCTTTGGCCGACTTCTTACTGCATCCTTTCCCAGGTTCCTACCCCAGTCTGAGTCATAGATGCCTAACGCTAAAGGCCATAAATAATTCAAATTCTTAATACGGGGCCAACCTTAGTAGCCTTTCGATCTGAGGCGTCAGGGTAGCATTTCCAGGGTTCTGGGTTTGAATCCCTACTGGAGCACGGATGTTTATGGATTTTAGAAACTATGGGTCGAAGTCATTAATTACTAAACTGACCCCAAAATACAAAGTTTGCCAAAGTTTTTTTTTTTTATCTTAATGTGGATCGCTACTGTCTTTTCTTTCCCAGGCATATAAGGAAAGTATTTTATATCTCACGATTCCACTATCATCCCAAATTACAATTTTCATAGTAGCTGTAGGAAAGTATGATCAACATATAAGAATTTTTTGAAAAGTTTCGAGATGTCCGATTTTGAGAAAATCAAATGTCATAATTTTTGGGATTCAAAATTTTGTGCAACCGTATCAAGTAGAACATCAAATAATAACCAATTACAGGAGCTTTAAAATGAGCCGTCTTTGAGCTCTCTAGCATCAACCATTGCTGAGTAATAAGTAATTTTGAACACTAAAAACACGAAACATTTGACTTCTTGAGTTTTCATAGGACAAAAACCAGTGCGTCAAAAAATCTTTAAAAAAAATAATATTCTCAACGGGTATTAGCAATAAACCAGAAATCATAAAATTCTGAGAGGGTGAGGTAGAATTTTCTTCAAAAGTGTGTTGATTTCACATGGAATGATTCTTAGCCATTACAGAGGCCTAGTTGAGTTTTTTTTTTTTTTTAATTTTATAAGAGGGTGAGTAAGTGGCTATAAGCACTCTCCCTTCCTAATACAAAAATCCACATCAGACACTCGCATAGATTTCGATGAGAGAAATCCATTGATACTTATTATAATAGTACACTGAAATATCTTTAGATTAGGAACACTTAGTTAATAACGTGTTGGTATAACTTTTGGGTAAATCGTAGCTTTTAGACGTCGGGTAACAGAGTTGACAAAGTACCGACACTACCTTGTTTATCTCTGTCCGTACTTGCCGTACCAGCGCGATCATTGTGCACATTTTGGGTAAGAGGGGTGGCAGATCTCTAGCCCGTTCCAGCGCACGGTGATTGTCTTCAAGATTATATATAATACGGAGAGTTTGGAGACTAAGAAAGTGTGGAAAATTCATTGTGATTTTCTTCCAATCTCTCCATAGGATCTGATCCCTATGAGACAGTGCATTGTCCTGTTGATACACGAGAATTACAATGTAGAGGTACAAATGCTTTATTTTCGACCTACGGTACGAAGTGAGATGGGTGGGTCAGTCCCATGCTCGAGCGGCTTTTATCTCCCAAGGAACCCAGAGGAACAAAGGACACTCTGGTCCTCAATTTGATATGAGGCTGAGTGCACCATGGGAGCACTGAAGAAAAGTCTGCAGTATCCTGGTCGGGACTTGAACCCGGACCGACCGATTCGTAGTCAGACGCACTACCGCCTGGAAAACAGAGGAAAAATAGCAACTGTGACTATAACTTGAATAAAAATTTCCGAAATCTTAATGGATATAAAATATCTGAAGTCCTAATGTTATAATTTCATTTTACTATGAACTCATGGGAGTACAAATTGGAGAAATAGGCATCGTTTATTTCTTCCTAGTACAAAGGACGTTCAAAAGGTTTCGCACTATGGGCCATAAATTTTTAATAGTAGCACTAGGACCATGAAGTTTTGTGTGTATGTACTTGTGTCCTTTATGTATATGCGCATGTTACTCAAAGTATCCTCCATCTGTTGTGATACATTTAGAGCACCGTTCTTTCAATGCCGTAAATGCACTTTGGTCACAAGGGAACAGAATGCAAAGAGGAAGGAAATATGTCTCGAACTCCAGAACATCCAGTGGTGACTCTCCACAATGCTCTGATGGCACGATCACAGAGGATATTTCGTATGGATTCTGAGAGTAAAACGCAGTCCAAGGAATGGCGTCATTCCGGTTCTCCACGGAAAAGAAAACCAAGACACACCAGATCAGTGGAAAAATTAATGGCCATATTCTTCTGGGATCACCGTGGCGTAATCTTCATCGACTTTTTGGAACGTGGCGCAACAGTTTATAAGACGCGATCCTGCGACGTGCTCTCAAGACAAAGAGATCGGAGCTCCAAAATAAAGTGCACCAAGATAATGCGAGACCCTACTCTGCCTATCACATACAGCAAAAATTCAAAAATATGGAATGGGAAGTGGTCCCTTAACTTCCCTATAGTCCGGACCTGATCTCGTCCGATTTTTTTTGTTTGGTCGTGCGAAGACTCACCGTCGTGGTAGGCAGTTTGCCAGTGACCAAGAACGCATTGCGTGTGTGAAACAGTGGTATAATAGTCAGCGTCTGGGGTTTTACCAAAGTACATTAACGGCATTGAAAAATGAGTGCGTTAAATGTGTCACAGCAGATGGAGGATACATTGAGTAACATGCGTCTATACACAAAGGACACAAGTACATGCACACAAAATTTCATGGTCTTAGTGCTGTAGCTGCTAGTATTAAAAAAGTTATGGCCCATAGTGCAAAACTTTTTGAACGCTCTTTGTACATATAAGGCATCACTGCCTATTATGTTGATATTGCTATTGAACTTATATGATTCTAATTAATATCAATTACGTTTAATTTATTTCCAGTTATGTGGTTAGAAACCTTATTCTTCTCTTAATTATTACCCGCCATATTAGTATTTCCTTCGAAATAACTTTTTAATAAAATATAATTTTCTTTCTTTAATAATATTTTTGGATGTAGAAGTATGTGTACTTTCACAAGGAATCTTAAAACACCAAGTATGTATCAGTGTTATGCAAAAATTATTATTTAGCGTAATACAAGTAGTATTAAAGATTTGGAAATATCACTTAAAAATATTTCATTGAAGGGCATATTTCATTAACGGATAAACATTCATACATAAATATTACGAAGTAATAACTTTGAATGAAATTGTATATAATCAATATTTGTAGAGAATTTGCATAACATTTACGGTAAATGTATTTTAGTAGCATGCAAGTATAATGCAACCAATAACGTTCTGTCGGATTTTCACCTCACATGAAGAAAAACGATAACATGAAGTAAGACATACTTGGAAAATCAGAAATAGTCCTCATCAGTAGCAATGACTGTCTGCAACGCTCGGACAGACTGTGGATTCAATGTTGGAAGAATAAAAAAGTCGTCCGTATACGTATAACCTCGTCGAGGGTTCGAAACCGTCGTCTTCCCAAATGGCTGTCTAACGAATAGAACAAATGATAATCCGAATGTACGATGCCAGTTGAATATGAGGGTATGCATAAGTGATTCCTTAATAAGTCGGATAATGGTGTTATAGGTGACCTTAGAAACACTTCCTGCTGTCCTGGAACGGAATGACACCTCTACAATAGTTTTAAGCTTTTCATGCACATGTTCCGATTGCTGTGATTATTCAGTTACATTATTTGTCTGGCAAGGTAGCAACAGTTCGCGATGCACGATACCCTGAGCGGTCTACCAAACACAGATTATATCATCTTCTCTTGAGGCAGTGGTGATTTTGATTAGTTAGCACAGGGTTCATGTGGTGCCATCAAGTTGTGACTGCGCCGTAGAGTATCGTAAGGAACTCACTTCTCGTCACACTCTGTGCAGAAACGGATGCTTCCCCTGACGAGACAGGAAAGAAACACAGGCATTTACTCGTGTCGCTTTCTGAGTCGCAGTTAATGCATCTTCCAACTTTATACCCTTTCCCAGACTGATGAAGGTGTTTTCTAATGGTTTCCGCACTGCGATTGAATGGCTCTCCCAATGCTCCATATGTTTGTCCATTATCATAGCCACTTTGAATGTTTCCATTATCTATGGCTTGTAGACGCCCTGCGCGTGGTGTTTCCTGGAGGATTCATCTCCGTCTTAAATTTGTTAAGCCATCGTTGTACTGCCCGCTCATTCACCATATCTATACTGAATGACTGGCATACTCTTTTCCCCCGCTACACTAGCGTTCGTTTACAGTTTAAACTCGTACAGGTACATACCTGTATAACGAAATTTGGGGCTCCCATGTTTGGTCTCTTCTCATTGACGTCCCTGTTTAACTGTGGTGGCTACTACCAACTGTCTACAAGAGGAAACACTCGCTAACATGTTATCTCCCTCTTACCTGTTTCACCTCTTAACGAACGGTATGGGGAGCGCATGCAGTTCGACGACCATATGGATATCCGACATAACTTCATTGATTACCTTTATAACTACTGAAATTCTGAACAATATCCATTGCACGAAGTTGTTCTTGATTAATGATAATAGGGTTGCGGAAAGCTCATTTCCAGGGCTCAAAATGGAGATTTTCACGGAACGGAACGCTTGGCTTTCGTTGGTATGGTGTTGTTGTTTGTGTATGATTAGGGGTCATTCCGTATTACGTTAGCACCAAGAAAGTTCAAGATTTGCTTATTTTTGGTGAACTTCCATATGTTAGAGATAGGACATCTGCTCAATTTCGCTTACAAGGGAGGGAGGAGATCTAAAGCGATTAAAAAGGTGCTGAAGTAATACTTGAACGACCTCTTATTATAGCAACGAGACTAACGAGTGATTAAATATTACGCTGTATTACGATTAATAATATTGAAAATATTTACGTAAACATGAAATGACAAAATAAATTAATTACGACTGTTCTGACGACCTTTCTAAAATTAAGGAGACAGAAATCGTGAATGTCAATCAGGGGGAAAATTTTGAATTAAATGTATACTTAGAATCAGAAATTGGCCAATGGATACACTTTCTAAGTTCGATATGTAGTACAACATGACAAAATTAAATCTCTATTCGATAGAGATTTAAAATAAATATTCCATGCATTGTGCTTTCCACATGTACACTATATTAGCTCAGTATTGGTGTATTGTAGATCTTTGTGACTTTGAAAAGTTTTCCATCGGCCATTTTTTTTATGAATCTGAGATTAAATATATCTCATATCAGCTTATCCTATAAGTAATGTCGTATTTTTGCACCGTGAGGAGAAGAACGATAACTTACCTGAACACTACAGTTAGTCAGGAAAATAGTCTCCAACACTACTACCTGTCAACCAGTTGTTGAATCCCCCGCCGAAAGAAGTCACCGGTTTTGGAGGCAAAGAACTGAGTCACTGTTCGTCGAACGTCATCCTCATGTAGCGGTGTTTTCCTGGAAAGGTGACTTTGCAGACTGTGAAAAAGACAGTAGTCTGTTGGTGCAAGATCTAGTGAAAACGCCGGGTGGGAAGTTTCTCTCATCCACATTCCTCGATCTTATGTTAGCACAGGTCCTTCTTGCCGTGTGTGGATGAGCACACCGTTACGATTAATCAGAGAAGGATGTTTAGTCCGTAGGCGTTCAAGCTACTGATAGTAGACATCTGCGTTGATGGTCTGGTTACGTGACAAAAACTCAAAATGGATTATCACACGGATATCCCACCAAACACTCAACATCACTTTGCAGGGGTGGAAATCCTGTTTTAGCACAGTTACTGCCCCTCCCTTTAGGTACCCACAGCCGCTTGCGTGTAATGTTATGGTAGAGGATCCATTTTTCATGCACTGTCACCATTCTGTCCAGAAATGGCTCACGTCTGTGACGGGTGAGCAGGGAACTGCAGATGTCAACTCACTACTGTTTCTGTTGAGGCGTTAACGCATGGGGTGCCCATTTTCCGAGTTTCGACATGTATCGAAGGTCCTGCAGATGACGATGAACAATCGAATGGGTGACATGGAGTTTGCTGGCCAGTTCTTCAACAGTTTGCATTGAATTTGCCTTTACCGCTGCTCGCATTTGCCTTTGTCCAGCTTCACGTGTGACAGATCTCCCTTCTCGTGGCTTATCGGTGAGGCTGGTGTCCCCAGACCGAAACCTCTGGAGCCACCTCTGGCACTTTCTCACATCCACAGCACCCTGGCCAAATACGCCATTGATGTTACGTACCGCTGCGCTGGCTGGATCTCCCTGGTGAAATTCATACAGCACAACATGCCGTGTGTGGTCCTCCGACAGTGACATGATCAGACACAAGCTACACTTCCAAAACGTGGAGTAGACCGTTCTCCTCCTACACACTGTTGCACAATCAAATGCCCTATTTGACTCAGCTATGGTACGTGCCACTTACTTCACTATTCGTGAGATGGTGTCATTGCAGCGATCATCGCTCGTATGACTTTGTCTTAACACTTATTTAAAAAAGCTCTATTTGTGCAAGTGAAATATGTTTCCATTATCACTCATATTGTGAAAATATGTATTTATATTTTGGTATTTCACATAAGATCAAGTATTGTATTAATTGTTTGAGTGGTTAAAAAAAAGTAAATCGATGCAAAGAAGAAAAGACGTCAGAAAAGCACTAAAAAGAGAATTCAAGGAGAAGGGAAATACTACAGAAGGGTACTCGCAGTTTCAGCGTTCCGTACTTGTCTCTAACATACTAAGAAGCAAGGTATATACTTTTGGGTAATGGGAAGGGAAATGTTAATGTGGAAGAGGAAAATAACAGACTTGCACTTATTGGTATAGGAATGGAGGAGGAAATGAGAGCCAACTGTGATTGCCTTTTCGCGGGTTTCACGCATTTGTTGTTATTAAAGAACTATACTCAGATTTTCTAATTTATGTGGAATATAGCTGTTGTGGTATATGCGAGATAGACAGCGTTTTTCTTCTCGTTTAAAAGTAGTTTATGGCTGAACCATTCAGTGTAAAAATAGTGAACTAGCTGAAACTGTTAAAAATGGGCAGAATAGTTTAAGAATGGTTGATTCGCGAACGTCATATTTCTAGTCAGAAATTTTTTAAATAACATTCAACGAACCGGATCGGTCCGTTGCCATTTCTGACGAGACGGAACAAGAAAGTTCCAGATATTCACGAACCGGAACAGCGTTCCGGTTTGCTACCGTCCATTTCGAGCCCTGCTCATTTCCGTAAAAAAGTAGGCTATGTTTTTTATGACTAATAAAAGGAAATTGCATTTTTATCTTTAATGCATGCACTTTCGCCTACAAGCTTTGCGCCTTCTGAAGTGTATTTTGCACTTAGCAATAGCAAACAGTAACAAACAACTTTTTAGCAAATGACTTTTCTAAATGAAAAGTGATGAACAATGAAACAAAACCATTCATTTTTTTCAGTTTAGTATAATTAGTTTTCCGTTCGACATTTACGCTATTAATTCTGTACATTAAACCATGGTAATCTAAATATTTTAAACGAAAAACCAAGTGAACTCAGCCAGTGTAATCGTACTTGGCTTATAACCGGCAGGTTAGTATTCGAATCCAGACCCGTAGCCAGTGGGGACTAGGAAGGGCCTCCTTCTCAAAATTTTCTTGGTGCCACATAAAATCTACCTTTATGTATGTAAATTGCATGGATATTAAATCGTGACCCCAGCCACTCCTATAGTTAGTATCTGGGAATGGACTGTCCGAATCCTTGGACATACCTTTGGAACTGACGTTTTCCCTTGAATATTCTCATTGAATTAATGCTATTATGATTCGGAGATGTGGATTAATAACGAATACTGAGAGTGCAGCTTGATTAATAAGACGGACTGAAGCCTGAAAAACGTTTAAACGTGCTTAATAACATTTTAACGAATTCTGCTATTGGAAATATCAATGAAAGGAAAGTAGGGATCATGGCTTTAATTTAAGACATAATTCTCCTGGCATGAATAAAGCAACCACTGAAATTCACAGTGAGAATGGCCGGTATGAACAGGACCCTTATCTAAACGGCTTATTAGTACTAATACTCAATCTAAGCTTTTTGTAACTACACCAGGTGAATGAATAGATTCTTGGATTTTATAATTAACGCACAAAGCAACTTTAAGTAAAGTGAAGCCGAATAACCTTATCGTTTCACGTATTGGCTAACGAGGATCCTCGAGTCATATATCTTGACTCGATGAAAGTATGATTGCAACTAAAGAAGCAATTAACACACACGTTATACACTTTACGTAACAACGACTGAAAGAATGGAAGATCTTGTTATACCGTATCTTTAAAAATCATCTCGAAGATGTATACTCGAACTAATAGCTCTTGTAAAACATGCAACGACAGAAAACGTCTTTACACATAATTCACATTATAATTGTTGGGAATAAAACTGACAATTACAGAATAAGTGTCTGTATCAAGCTTATCTTATCTATGCGGCATGCAAGTGAGAATCTGACGAAATGTATTAAGTATACAAATTAGCTTTGGAACTATTCTTGTGTAGGTTGTGGCGCGAAACAGAAAAGTCTTTGTGAAAATTGCATTAATTTTTCGGAATACTTTTGCCTAAATAATTTCTTTTGTTCTTGTTCACTGCTTTATTTGAAATATTTTGGAGAAAATTGTTCATATTTGTACACATGTTTCGGCATTGAAGAATAAAAACTTAAAACATTTTCTTTTTAAAAACACCTTCCTGTTTTTGCGTTTTGTAATGTGCCCCAGTTAGTACACAGTGTACAGCAGATGAATTTTATTGCAGTATATTTTTTAAAATAAAATTTGAGTGGGAAACTGATTACCACATTACACAAAACAACATATACTATCATTTTAGATTGAAGATCCGTTTGTTTATTCGTGGTTAAAATGGAGTTTTCCAGTACGTTTTCTCAAAATCTTAATTTGTATTCAGAAGCCAAAAATGACAGAAGTAGGCGCCTAATGTCAAATCTATACGTCCTCGTCGTGGGACTTGTTAGGTCCCAAGTAACTGTTTTGTGAACGAACAAGGATGATCTGCTCATCAAACTGTATTTGCAGACGAAGTGGTGAGCCAAGTGTCTGCAACTCCTTTATTATTATTATTATTATTTTATCGCATGTTGATACATCTCGGACGCTCTCATTGCCCGGAGGACGGAATGCAGCTCGCAATGGCAGCGGTCAGTCCTCCAGGAATTTGGAGGGCCAAAATGCCAGGGTTTGGATGGTAGACTGCCAGGAAAACGACGCTGCAACTGGAACGGATCTATATGTGGCGACTGAACTGTCAGTCACTTGCAGGAAGGGACAAATTAGAAGAATTGGAGTATGAACCTGCAAGGATTAAGTGGGACATCATATGATTGTCAGAAGTGTGAATGAAGAACAGTTGGAACCAGAGTGCGAATTAACGAGGCGGGATGAGGGAGAAATCCCCCCCCCCCCCTGTAAGTCCGCATCTCGACACTTGTATAATGTATAATATTAAATTCATCACGTTATTTTCTTACCAACACCATTCTTCGCGAACTACAGTCAGGACGCACGTTCTACTTTAAAGGTACAGACAATGGGAAAACAACTAGCGCTGGCTTTATAATAAATAAAAACCTAAAGACAAGGATCACAGAAATCGAAGAAATTTCAGATAGACGTACGGGTAGTAATAAAGATAAACAAGAAATACAGTATGGAAATTATGCAAATGTATGCTTCAACAACGTTACACCCTGAGGAAGAAGTAGGAGATCCATACGACGAGATACAGAAGATTTTGGATAATAGTTAAACGCATTATAAAATAATAATGGAAGACTGTAATACTAAAGTAGGGAAAAAACGGAGAGGTGGCACAAAAAGGGAAACTTTGGAGTTGGCAAAAGAAACAAGAGAAGAGAGAGGCTAATAGAAGTTTCAGAAGTCCATTTTATATATATTTTTCAAGAAGAAACTGCAGAGGAAGTGGACATGAAAAACCTCGACTGGAGAAAACGAAATAGATTATGTTCTATCAAATAATAGGGAAATCGTTCGAAATGTGCTTGTTTTGAACAGTTTCAAAATCTCGAGCGTTCATAAAATGCTGAAATATAGCTAAGTTAAAACTAAACACACAACTTGAGAAAAGAGCGGACGTGGGTTAGTGGTAGAGCGTTGGCTTACATTCGGAAGATCGTGGGTTCAATTCCAGCGGCCGACCATCCTTACTGATGCTTTTCCAGAGATTTTCCTCAGGCACACCAGCCAAATACCGGGATGATTGATACCTTCAGTTTAGGTTCTGACCGACACCTTCTCGCATCTTTCCCCTCCCTTATTCCGGCCTGAGCCTTAGATACCTAAAGACCATAAATAAAATTCAAATTCATAAAATTTGAGAAGAAAAAATATATCTGAGAAATATATTTAGCTAAAAATATATCTGAGAAACCAGTGTTATATTTAGCTAAAAAATCTTGCGAAAAAAGACAGAAATTTTAGATAGAACTAAGCAATAGATTCAATGCCTTGAAAGAGTTAGATGATAAAGAAGTTATCATTAGTAGAAATAAAATACTGACTGAGGTAAGAAGAGATACAGTCAAGGAAATAGTAGGCCTTAAAACAGAGAACAAAATCTCAGAGGTAACTAAACTTTTGGTGAAGAAAGAAGGAAAATAAAGATGATTGAATAAATAAAAGTTAATAAAATCTTAAGGAAGAAAATAAACCAGGATGTATGAAGACAAGATGAAAAAGTTTGTTTGAAATAAAATAGAGAAAATAAAGAGAATGAAGAAAACCAAACAACAACTCATGGAAAAACAAATAACTGCAGTTAAAGAGATCTGATGGGACCATAACCAGAAGTAAGGCGGAAATTATAAATATAGGTGTGGGTATGTGAAAATTTTCTGCTCCGTTGAAGAACTACAAAAGAAAGAAAGAAGATAAGGTAGAAGTTCAAGGCGTAATGAAGGAACAAGCGGATAAAGTGCTTAGTGGAATGAAGAAGGGACAATCGCCAGAAGATGATGGCTGCACGGCTGAGATGATTTAATATACGTTAGTGAAAAATAACCAAATAAACTTGTCAAATTGTTCTGAATGTGTCTCAGGAAAAGTGAAACGCCCTCAAGTTGGAACAGTTATTTTGTTGCAGAAGAAAGGGGACAAAGAATGCATCGAGAACTAAAGTCCAATTAGTTTACTGTCAGTTCTATACAAAATGTTAACTAATTTGAACGAGACTTAGATTTTCCCCCAGAGAAGGGAACAAGCTGGATTTCGTCGTGGATTTAGCACAGTGGACCATATACAAGCATTGAATGAAGTTATGGAAAGGAATAATGCATATGAACTTCCACTGTGTCTAGGATTCATACATTTTGAAATAGCTTTCGATTCGGTCTCCTTGGCAGCAGTACTTAAATCACTTGAACATGAAGTTATCGAAGATGCATACTCGACTGCCACATCTGTCATTAGACTACTCCAAGAGAGTGGAAAATTCAAAGTTGGAAAACGAATATGGCAAGGAAATTTATTATCTCCAAAACTATTTACTGCGGTTCGAGGAAGTGTTCCAAAATTTAACATGTAATGAAGTTGCAATAAGGATCAATGGAGAATTCCTTATCACTAACGATTCGCTACCAACATAATCCTGTTTACTTCATGTGCAGAAGAACTACAAACCAGAATGGAAGCTCTGAGTAATGAGAGTTTGAAAACATAAATTAAAATGATTTTAAATAAAACAAAAGTAATGTATAATTAGCAAGCTCAAAAATTAATAAATAAAGATTCACGGAGAGACAATTATCATAGTTGATGAGTATGATTACCTAGAGCAGCTGAAAACATCAAATGCCAAAATGACAGAAGAAATAAATAGAAGATTTAAAATTGCATGGAACTCGTGTAGAAGATTAAGTTTTATTTTCAAAACCGAGCTACTGATCTGTCTCAAGCGTAAAATCTATAATCAACGTCTCTTACCCGTGATGATGTACGACTGTGAACGTGGAAACTGAATTTGCAAGTGACTCTACGATTAGAAAGTTACACAAAGAGTTATGGGGAAACGCATGCTAGGAATAACTAGGAGAGACAGAAGGACCACTCGCAAACGAAGGTAGAAGATATAATCAAGACTGGGAAGAAGATGAAGTAGGGATGGGCTGGTGACGTAGATAGAAGAACAAATTGTAGATATTCTACATTGGATTTCAGGGAAAAGAAACGACTTAGAAGACGTTCAAATGCAAGATGGATAGATGAAATCGAGCGTTTTTGAAAATCTACATGGATGAGGATAGCAACAGACTGAGATCTGTGGGGGAAAATGGGAAAATCTTCATCCAGCAGTTGATAGAAAATGTCTGAATCTGATGATGATGATATACTCTGTGAAATATATGTATGTTCTTTGCTGTTGATTGATAGGAACGAGGAAGACAGCAGTAAGTCATAACTAATATACACAGGTTGTGAGAAGAAAGGTTGATAAAACAACATATTGGCTAATATTGCTCTTTGGGTTATTAGTACCATTTCTAAAATATTATTTTACGTCCTTATTGGATACTTGAAGATTAAGGCTCTTTACTGAACATTTGTATTGAACGCTTTTCCGGACGCAGGGACAAGAAAGGTAACGGACAGGGTTGTATCAAGTTACTATAGCTAAATTCACCTTATGAAATTAATGTAAATACTGATAAACGTTGTGAATACGGCTGGCAGTAAAATTCCATTCTATTTTCCTCTCCAGTGTTGTTCTAAAGTCTTGGTCTGCAACCACTAGACCACGGGGAATGTAATGTCACAAGTGATTCTGAAATTAATTTATTTCGGAATCACCTAGTAAATAAAGAACTATACAATAAAGTCTCCATTGAAGTAACTATTTTCCTATACATTTTGAACACTTATTTCAGAGTACCGAGCTGGTTAAAAATATAAATTAATATAACCAAATATCATTTCAAAACAAATGATATTAAAAATTCCAATGTGTATATAACAAAATTATTTTAAAGATTCTGAATAAAGAAAAAGAATGTTTAAACTTACGAGTTTAATATTCTCTACGCTTAACACAAATGATAATAACAACCTTAATGTAAAAAAAAATGTTATAAAATCCAATAATTTAACAAATCACACGCATCATTCGTGAGGCTTTCAATACAATCATACAGAAATTTCAAAGCGAAAGTAATGTAATAACAATTGTAATTTTAAAACAAAATTAACCTTCTGTAAAGAAATTATAAGAAACAAATTTCTACTCACATCTTGGGACACCCTCTCTCCCTCTTTGTATGTCGCGCACCATAATTTGAAGAGTACAGAAAAAGGAGGACGGATGTCCATTAAAAAAAGGAAATATTTTACACACGTAACAAGTACTATACAATGATAGTTAACCACTAGGGAAGTTTCAATCCAACAGCGGTTTTTAGAATATGAAATACATGGGAGTAAATGGGAAACATACAATGCAGTTTACGAGAAATCACTTTTCTTGGACATCCCTCCATCTTTCCTTGCACTTACAACGATACCCTCATTTTGCATTTATTTTCATACAGTTAAATTTTTTGTTAAATATGTTGGTGTGATTTTTATTCAGTATGTTGTGAAGGCAGTGAGAAAGATCTCAAACTTTAGGTATCAGAACCCAAGCTTTGCATCGTTCGTAGGTGGTGAAAAGACAAAGCAATCAGTTTGAGTCGGGAATTTCCCTTTGTGGCAGTGAGAGAGACTAATCGTTTTGCTCAGCTTCGAAACAAAAAGGACTAAAAAGAAGGGCTGAGTGGCGATGTTTAGGTTAAAGTCAACAAGAATAGACTATACACGCACGCATAGACATATCCACACACATGTATTTTTGGTTCCCACTCACCTCTATGACAACCTTTTGGGTACCCCAGATCTGAAGTCATCATGCACCACGATAGGGCAGAACGTAAAACAAAGATATATTGTCACCTCTGTCTGATGTAATGTTCCATAATCCTATAAAAAGAGGACCAATTAGGAACCTTGGAAGCTTCTAGAAAGAATTAATTAGCCAATAGGATGAATGCACCGGAAATGACTCCAGACACTGCTTGTGGGAGTGCGGTGTGCGAAAATGATTCGGCGTATGACTGTTGGAAGTGGCACACGTACTAATGAGCGTGTTAAACGGTACATTTCGCATAAAAAATGGCGACAGCTAACGCCGTGTAGCTAGGCAACCCAAATGGTACTTTCTTTTCCCATAATCGTGTCTGGTAAACAGACCCCCCTCTTTCTCCTTCCTTCGTCTTGCCCATACTAAAATCAACAAACATCATGAACACGTTTTTTTAAAAAAAATAGACATGTATTAGTATTGATAATATGAAAGAATAAAGGCGAGACGAATCAATATACATAAGTTGATGGAGGGAGAAATTTAAACACATACAATGAAACATTGAAATTGATGGATGTCTGTTAGACAGAGGCAGAGAAATGAGAGAGAGAGAGAAAAGGGGAGAGAAGAAGAAGAAGAGGAGGAGGAGGAGGAGAAGGAGGAGGAAATACAGATAAAAATATGGAATTTAAATGTTGTAAAACACATTAAGTTCAGTTCCCACAAATCTAACAGCAAGATAGAAGTGACTTTTGGATTTTATATTTTTCAGGGCTATATATAGACAGGTGCTTCAAAAATTCATTAAGTCACTTTCAAAATGGGGACCAAACTTGATGGTCAGATTAAATACTCATGATTTGCAGAGTTTTGAGACACATCTAGGATAATACCAAGAGTGTAACACACATGCTTTGTTTGCAAATTCGGTGGAGCTTATTAAACATACTTTTTCGGAATACTTTGTAATTAGGGATTCTGCCAGGATTTCCAGATTGGGGGGGAAAAGTCAAAATTTGGAGGGTGGACGTAGAGTTTTGCATAGTTTCCACTTTTGTCCGAAAAATATTAAAGTTGTGGTAGTCTCGAAGCTTTAGGGGCCGGGGTCTGGCGGAATCACTGATTGTAACAAACCCAGTAGATACCGTAGGCCATACCTTCTATTCCATACTACTGACGTAAATTGAACATAAAAAGAAAATGAATGAATTATGTTTTTTTCTACTTAATTTCTATCGGAAAAAAGCAACGTAAACCAGGCTGAAGGAAGCTAACATCACAAAAAATGTCATTAGCAAATGGAGAAGTTAAAATTCAATTAAAAATTCTAATACACTAAAAGTAAGTGCGATATGTCAAGTTGAACATAACACAAGTTCCTGAAGCGATACCTGAAAACATAGTTGCGGCAAGATGGATTGTTCCACTCGAAGTTAGCAAGGAAGAGCTTTGTCAGTACTTTAGTCAATACGGTACAGTTATTAGTGTAAAACGCATAGAATATCCAAATAAAGGAGTTTACGCATACGTGGTGTACTCAGGATAGTGTTTGGTTTCATTTTCAAAATTACATAGAGATTTGCCAAACTATTTGACCATTAAAGACTTTAAATTTCAACTACGTATACAAGGCCAACCTGGGATAAATAAGACAAAAACAAACAATTTCTGAACAGAATAGTGACATAAGAAGTGACTTTGAACAACCCCCAGTTATGTTAAATAAACCTCTCCCTATCCTTTTTCTATAGTAAAGTGCCAAATACGGATAAATCAATAACTCTTGACAACCCTGACCAGACACCCCTTCCACCGCTACAGCTGTCGGACAGAGACAACACGAGTCCTTCACAAGTAAGTGAGGGCGTTGAAGTTAGACACAAAACACAGCTAAGTTCGTTTCATGAAACAGCTGATACGCATTCTGTTCCTATAAGATAAGATAAAATGAATTGTATGAGCTGTAAATTCTGTTCCTATAAATCAACAGGTAGAACTCGAGCAAGAAAAGTTAGTACGTGTTTCATATAAAGATAACCACTGTGTAATAACGGAAAATCAAGAAGAAGTGCGGAGTGGTAGTGAAACAAGTGTTCAGTTAATTATAAAGAAAAAATTACATCATATTGAATCATTATCAGTAAGTGAAAAAAGTGAGTGTATAAAAGAGCTAGTCAAACACTCGTCATCTGGCACAGAGAGTGAAAGTAGCGATCTACGGCATACTTCAACAATCTTTTTCGCACGCTATTAAAGAGAAGAAATTACAAAAAGCAAGGGCACAGAAAACGTAAAAGTCGGTGACATTAAGAAAGGACGGAAGACTCGCTCTCAAACTGCAGGTGAAGTACATGAAAAATCCCGAATCCTAGTCATAGTGATTAATATAGTTATCACTATAACCAGGTACGTATTATTTTCATTTCTATTGTGAAGAACGTACCTGGATACTCAAGTAATACTCGCTTAGCTTTAATAGTTGTATAAAAAGGTGAAAGCTCTATGAGCATTATTTCTTATTCTGACATGAGCCTCCAGCGCTCTTACTACGCAGGTGCATAAAAGATACGAGACGTTTTCTATAAAAATGCTTAAGAACTTTAACATTGAATTTCTACAAAATTGAATATACCGGAGGAATGTCGGTAGTGAAATTGTACCTTAATCATAGCACATGGTGATTCTAAATTTTCACAACAATACTGAAGTATCCTTACATCAATACCAAAGCAGAGAGAATACACAAATATACCATAATACATAAAGATCTTAACTAACCTGATTTTACTTGATAGATGACAAAGATATGTTGTTATAATTTGAGCACGCTTCGTATATCTTGTTAAATGTTCAATTCCAAGAGACGCAATAAGAATAAATTTTCACTGCTGGTAAATAATGTTCGTATTCACTGAATATTAATAAAGAACGTGCGATTCTAAAGTTCAATATTAAACTTGTCCAATTTAAGAATTAGTAGTCTTCTAAAGTCTTAGATACTCTTATATAGACAAACTCTTATCGTAAACTGATGTTGAACTAACGTCTTTGAAGATAGATCATAACAGATAGTACTTCACTTAACGACTGTAGAAGGATGGCTGAAGAGAGCTTAAAGTCTGTGCTTTTATTATTTCCTAATTTTGCTGGTCACACTCCGTTCCCGTCAACACCACGTGTCTTGCTATTCAGGAATTTGGGGAAATGGAATGGATGAAGGGTTCTCATTTCCTGTTTGTTATACTTTGGGAATTTTCCCTAAAGTATCATTGGGTTTCATCGCAATTTCCACATTGCACACATTACTTTATTAATTGTTCGTCTCTGAAACATTGGCTTTGATCACGTATATTAAATAATATCTTGGAATATAAACCTGCTGTTTGTTACGTAAACGGATGTTTTTTTCAATAACAACTATCTTACTGCTCTTCTCACAGTTAAAAGTATACAAACAATTCTATAACATGTTTCTAAAGTATCTTTCCCTGACATATTGATCTTTTATTATGTTGTTATTCTTTTCTCTGCTTTTGGAATTTATATTAACATCCTGTCTCACCAACTGTTTGCAATACTTCGAAACTTACATAAGTTATATTCGTTATATCCCTCCGTTATATTCCTTTTCCTCCGTTATATTCCATGTATCATATTTATATACATTTAGTCGTCTTCTTGTACATTTTAAAATCTTTCATTTTACATTTTGAAATATATTTTGATAATTTTTATACCATTGTATATTAACGCTTTACACTATTACAATCTGAATTATAATGATGTTCATCATGACTCTATTACGAATATATATTATCTCGTGTGCTATATTTCAGACAATCAATAATATGCCAACTACTTTGGTAATTGGCTCTATTAACATTAGTCATGCCTAAAATCATGCATTTTCACCAGTTCGTGAGACAAAATGGATTACACGTATTAGGCGTACAAGAAACAGTACAACCAACGAGAGATATTCCTAACTATACACAAATACAGTACATAAATGCCACTTACAAACGCATACCGGACTTGCTATATTTTTGCGCCAAGATATTACGTATCACAGTGTTTATATGCATGAGTCTGGCAGACTCATGTCAATGGTGTTACAAAATCAAATTGTAATAATTGCAGTGTATTTACATAGTGGTACGCACAATAAATTCCGAGGAGAACGATTTATTGAGAGTGAGGTAGCTTTGGAATTAAATATAATTCATATTCCACAATTCCCCTTGGAGACTTCAACACAACACGACAGATGAAGGACGGTTCAGCGAGTGAATATATTAGTGTAACTTTACAACAAATGTATAGTGAATTTCGTTTAATAGATGGATGGGAAAGATTATATCCCCAACAACCAGGTGGAACTTTCTTATTCCAAGGGATGGTCACGTTTAGACGTGATTTACTTAACACGACAATTTCAACATAAACTAAAAATGATTGAGAGAACGTCTCTCATTCTCAGATCATCTTATTTGGTGTAAAGTCCAAACGAACATTATGACTCATTTTTCACCGAGTTTTGTGTGAAAATTCAACTCCAGTAACTGTGATTTAATCAATTACCAACAAGTAATTTATTAACTATGGGAGACTCACAAGAAAAATTCATATCGTAAAACTAACTTACAATTGTGGTGGTGCAGCTTCAAAAAAGCTGTTAAGTTTGTTACTATTTCTTTTTCTAAATATGTTCAAAAACAAGACAAAGAACAATTAGAATGTGTTTATTCATCATTATAATATTATAATTAACTTGCACAGGAGGACATTCAATGGCTTCCCAAAGTTAAACAGTTGCAAAGTAAAATACTTTTGCTGCACAATAAGCGTATACAGGGTGTTCATGTGCGGTCTAAATTACAACAGCTTGGTACTACCGAAATACCGGTATATCCGGCACTGATCAAAGAAAGAAAACGGGCTAAGTCCAAAATGATTAATGAATTTACTGATTCATTAGGGAAAATTTACTGGCAGTGACCTGTATGGTGCAATACGGACACATTATAAAAACATTTATCAGGAACACCCTATGTTAGGCGCGGATTTTTTTTAGGAATAGCCAATGACCTACCCTTACTCAAAATCGAAAAACAATACTAGGTAATCCTATAACAGCGGAATAAATATATAGTGCAATAGCGGCTATGAACATTCAATCGTCGCCGGGTCCAGATGGAATAGGACTGTTTTACAAAGATTTTCAACATTTATTGGTTCCCTTGACTATCATGTATAATCATTTTTTTAATAATAGACAAATAATAATGGAATTCGCCCAAGCTATTGGATTATTATTGCCTAAGGCGGGAAACAAAACCACCGCTAATGGATACCGATTAATATTTTTACTTAATACAGACTATAAGATATTAACGCGACTTCTAAATGAAAGATTACGACCCGTGATGACTGTTCTTCTAGACTTCTAGAGGAATGTCAGGGGGATCACAAACGTGGCCTATTCATGTTTTACTTGCAACTATGCGCTACGTAATTCAGGCATATCAACACCAAATCACCCAGAATTTTGCATTTTGCACTAATGACTTCGAAAATGCCTTTTCATCTCTTAATGTTTATTCTACGACAGTACAACTTTCCGGAACAAGTAACCCAATTGTTAACCAACTTGTATAAAGTACGTACTATAAGCTATAAGGGAAGAAATTTGGCAAAATTTGGCACATTTAACATACATGCCTAATGCTTTCAATATGGAATTCCAAATATTGCACCAAATATATCCGGTTAATAATAGACTTTACAAATTAGGTATCACGAACTCCCCTTTGTGTGAAATATGTAAAAAATGACACTATTTGCCATCGAATAAGCAATTGTAAATCTCTCAGTTTTATTTGGTGTCAATGTAAGAAAATCTTATGGAGAATTACGCGTGCCCAGACTATGTAATATACAAATGAACAAATGGTATATTTCCGTCCTTCCAGGTTTTTCCGAAGGCCAAAAAAAGAAACATATTTTGGATTCTTGTTATTACTCATAATATAATTTTGACTACACCAGAATTACAAGATGTAGACTTTTATATTGATTATTTTAACTATCAATTCAATAATGTGCCAAATAAAGATTAAAAATCTGTACAGTGGCAATTATCAGTTCACATTCTACAAATAGATACAAGAATGTTATAGTTTAAGTTTGTTTATGTTTAAACACTAGTTATTGTAAATTAAATTTTCTGTGCAATAATACAAAAAAGTAAAAAAAAGGTGGAGTAGAGCAAAAGTGCTGGAATTTCAAGTACTAAAACAATACAACGTAGGTTCAAACCCTGTTCAAGCAAAGTTTTTTTACAAAGCGGTCGTGAACAATCTAATCATAACTTCTCATACAAAACGGAGAATCCTTCAGATTGTGGAATCAAATACCTGACTCACTATAGAGAGGAAGACAATTTACGAATGGTGCTTGGAAAAGTACAAATAAAGCCTCCAGGGGTTAACAGGACAGTTAAGTACATGTCTTTGATCTGAAGGATCCACTTTTCATGTTATTATTCAGAAAGAAACACTATACGATTTGTTAAGCACGCTTTGGGTAGTCACTTGAGTAGATGTGGGCCCACTTTGTGTGTGTCTATTGAAATACGGCCTCTATTGTTCGCAAAACGACCATGTTCACCTGTCATGTAGGATTATTGTACACAATGGAGAGATTAATGATGTGAGGATGATAAATGGTTCTGCTTGACGTTTTAATCGGCTTATCTCGTCACTTTTGACAGGTGCTGTCAGTTTGACATGAACAAAGCGGTGCCGCTACAATGGTGGGTGACGATATACTAGGGCATAGGAGACTTTACAATGTTTTGTTGAACAAAGGAATTTTGCCATCTTTCTTCTACTTGGTTTAATGCCTTCTATTCATTGGGAAATGCTATATGGTCGTACGTGAAGGTGTAATCGGCTTATCTGCTCACTAGCGACAAGGCAGTCAGTTGACCACGATGAAAGGCAGATGAAGAGAGATTGCGATAGGTTTTGTAAAGATTAATGTCACAATGGGTTCGTTAGATGCTAGCAATGGTTGATGGATGATGTCCATGTACCTGTAAGACATGAATATAACTAGACGTGACCTTAGAATGAGACGAATACTTTAATATCAGACGTTGAGAATGACGAATGGTTTATCTGGACAAAGCGGTGTTAGGAAGGCAGTTGTATTTGAAAAGGACATGAGCTTCAATGATAAGATTAAGGTCTCAGAGGAGAATTAATGTTTCGGATGAAATATGACAATGCGAACCACTCATGGTTTAGGAAAGGATGTAAGAATGGGTTTTAATTTAACTGAGCGCTTTGAATTTCTATAGAATGATAGATCGATTGTCAGCGGGGGAAGTGACAAGGCTTGACGGATGAAGCATGTACGTATGAGGTTGACTTGTTATAGAACTAGGCATGAAAAGGTGGATAATAAAGATTTGAAAGAACGCTTTGAATCTTTGCCTGAACAATGGTAGAAGGAGAAGGCGAGCCCAATCTGTGCGTGCCTTTTGAAATAGAGAAATGGATAATCCTTTAAAAGACGTTGTCTACCTGAGATGTAAGAATATTGTACACAATGTGAGGATTTATGATGTAGGACTAATAAATGATTCTGCGTGACGGTTGAATGGGCTAAGCTTGTGACTTTTAACAGTAGCTGTCAGCAGTATTGTTAAGAGTTGTATGATGGATGACACGGTAGAAGCTGCGTAACAATACATGATGTTAAGAAGCTACCAGCCGTAATGGTTGGTCATGGTATATAATGGAATGACAGATGATTTGAAATTACTGGTGTTGTCAAGCATATTGAATGCCTACAATTGTCTCGTATGGTAGGTCTAGAAGCGATGTCAGTTAGGATGATAATCCATCATGCAATTCTAAGAGCGG
>JAGDQP010003959.1:71420-89241 GCA_022664845.1 Lepisma saccharinum | reverse complement strand
ATAAGGCTGGATACAAAAAGAAGCTTGATGTATGGGGGCCACACGAGTTAACGCAAAAAAACCTCATGGACCGAATTTCCATCTGCGAATCGCTGCTGAATCGCAACAAAAGCGACCCATTTCTGAAGCGTTTGGTGACTGGTGATGAAAAGTGGATCATTTACGACAACGTCACGCGAAAACGGTCGTGGTCGAAGCGCGGTGCACCGGCGCAAACGGTGCCCAAGCCAGGATTGACGGCCAGGAAGGTTTTACTGTGTGTTTGGTGGGATTGGCAGGGAATTATCTACTATGAGCTTTTCCCCTACGGCCAAACCCTTAACTCGGAACTATACTGTCAACAATTGGACCGTCTGAAGGCAGCAATCGCCCAGAAGCGGCCAGCTTTGGCCAATAGGAGAGGCATTGTGTTCCACCAGGACAACGCCAGGCCACACACATCGATAGTGACTCGCCAGAAGCTCCGGGAGCTTGGTTGGGAGGTTCTTATGCATCCATCTTATAGTCCGGACCTGGCACCGAGTGATTACCATCTGTTCCTGTCCATGGCGAACACGTTTGCTGGTGAAAAATTCGCTTCAAGAGAGGCTTGTGAAAATCGACTGTCTCAATTTTTTGCCAATAGGGACAAGGGCTTCTATGAGAGAGGCATCACGATATTACCTTCCAAATGGCAACACGTTATCGAACAAAACGGCGCATATGTAACCTAAATCGGATCATTCTAACTATGGTAAGTCAAGCCTTAAATGTCATGCAAAAATAATGGATTACTTTTTACTACACCAGACTTTTAGGTAACCACTTCCAAAATCAGATAGTATCTTCGACTTTAACTTTCCATTTGAAATATGGATTTTAGGCATCTAAGACTGGGTAGGGTAGGGGAAAGCATATGGGAAGGAGTCGAGCAGGATCTAAGTTGAAGGTACCATTTGACTGGTGCGGCTGAGGAAAACTTCCTGGAAAAAGACTCATTGAGGATAGTCGACCGCTCGGATCGAAATCATTACATTGAATAATAGGTATCTTACTTTCTTACCCATCGCTGGAGCTAGAGAGAGTAGGTAGAAACAAATTTATTTGAAATGCAGAGTTAGGACAAACGCGTTATCGTTTACTCAATCATAATATTATAATAATTTATAAACTAGCAGTATTAAATCTGCCTTAAAGGCAGAAATGACATGTCTAACTTTTAGGCATTTGATAAACAAAATGATCCAACAAATGCATAATTAAATGATAATACTACTTCTACATCTACACCTACACCAACTTCTACATCTATAATTACATCTACTTCTACACCTACTCCTATATCTACTCCAACATCAACAACTACTTCTACATCTACACCCACTACTAAATTTACTACTACATCAACTCCTACTTCTACTCCTACACTTACTACTACACCTACTACTACATCTTCTGCAACATAAAAAAACTGTCAGCACTGCGAGCTTCGACACCACTGCGCCTTCGGCGTTTCACTCCCGCAAAAGTTCCCTAACTCTCAGGCATGCGGCCTTCGCAACCCTAACGCCTACGGCGCTTTGTTCGCGCATGCGCTCGAAAACTCTCAGCCCTACGGGCTTCGCCTCCCCAGCGCCTACGGCGCGTTGCTCGTGCATGCGCTGGAAAAATCTCAGCCCTGCGGGCTTCGCGTCTCCAGTGCCTACGCCGCTTTGTTCGCGCATGCGCTCCAAAAGCTCTGACCTATGGGCTTCGCGTCCCCAGCGCCTACGGCGCTTTCCTTCCGCATACGCTCGAAAACTCTCAGCCCTGCGGGCTTCGCGTCCCCAGCGCCTACGGCGCTTTGCTCGCGCATGCGCTGTGAAACTCTCGTCCCTGCGGGCTGCGCGTCCTACATCTACTGCAACATATAAAAACCTGTCAGCACTACAGGCTTCGACCCTTGCGCCTTCGGAGCTTCAGTCACTCATAAGATCCCAAACTCTCAGCCCTGCGGGCTTCGACTTTACAGCGCCTATGGCGCTTTTCTCCCGCATGCGCTCGAAAACTCTCAGCCCTGCGGGCTTCGCGTGCTCAGCGCCTATGGCGCTTTGCTCGCGCTTGGGCTCGAATATTCTCAGCCCTGCGAACTTCGCGTTCACAGTGCCTACGGCGCTTTTCCCGTGGATGCGTTCGAAAACTCTCAGCCCTGCGGGCTTCGCAACTCGTACACCCTCCGATATGTGTATTTTACGAAAACCAATTATAGACTCGGGGGGCAAGACCCCCCCAATCCCCCCCTTATTTCATTTAAATATTCCTATGATACTCAAGAGTCGATTGCCTCAACTCCCATATCTCTAGAATACATATTTGGCCCGTTGGTAAGGTGGTTGCTAGGGTAAACAAAGTGTCAGAACATTTGTTTTCGAGTGTACATTCGATTGCACCAACTCCTATGTCTCCACGATGTATAGTTTGCCCGTTGCTAGGGTAAACAAAGTGTCCAAAGTTGTCTAACATACTTCCGAGTCGATTGCCGGAACTTCCAGGTCTCCACGATATATAGTATAGCCGTTGCTAGGGTGGATGCTAGGGTAAACAAAGTGTACTCAGTGACGTCATAGCCCCCCCTATGCTGTACACTACCTATTTAATATTATGCTTTTAATATATAGATACTGACATCATAGCCCCCTTGTCCTGTACACAACATATATATACTATATTATATACATGTATTTTATAGCCAGTGACGTCAAAGCCCCTCTGTCTTATACACATCTTTAATATATTATATACATTTAATATTGTGAGTGACGTCAAAACCCGTATGTTGATCTCCCTTATGGCCAAATATGCAATGCTATATACTAACAGAGCAAGCCAAACTACGTTTAACATGGGAAGGGTTAAGGACATGTGCACTCGCAAGATTTCAGAGTCGCAAAAAGACAAAACCCTTAATAACTCCCGAATTATTCCCTTGACGCGATTCTCCATATCCGCGTTCCAATCTATGGGTAGCAGGGATAGACTTGCAATAATGTTTTGGGACCTGACATCAAAACCCTAGGAGGAGATAGAGTTAAAACTCTCGTTTTCGTCGGTTTTCAACTGTCAGTCACCGCTCTTGCCTCCATTGTGAATTTTTCCTGCCGACACACACGTTGCCATGGCAACCAAACCCCATCTAAAACCTGCCTAAAGGATGTAGGATCTCAAGTTTAAAACCGCTTGGCGCTTCGCGCAGGCATTGCTGCGCAACTGCGTTGCGACCTTATTCCTTTATTATAGATAATTATGTATATTCTATGTAAAAGATGAAACTACAAACTTTCACGGTCTCGGTTAGGATAATTGGCGAACGGGTTCGAATTCACATGACTTTTCATTAATCATCGGAAGTGTATTACCATAACCACCTTCCCACGGCGTCTACGTACATACAAGTTTGTTTCAAATTATGAGGACAAATTTAGGGTTCTAGGTATAACTAGATTTCATTTTCTAGAAATAATTAGATCAAACAAACTTGTTACACTCGTAAATAATATGATTATTCTCGGCAAATTAAAAAACAGATGCATTTAAGTATTAAAATTATATTTTAGAGTTAATTTGTATTAGTATAGTAGATATTAGAAGTTAAAATGTGATATCATTGAGTTCACAGTGTTGCCATCCTAATATAAAGTTTAATTTCTCTAAATAACGCTGCCTCGGATTGTATTCCGTACGGACAATAAATATAGTATGTGAAGCACAGAAGGCAGTGTTCACAAATACCAATGTAAAGGTAAAATACTCAAACTAAACAATTTCAATGTTCAACCTCGTATATTATTAGCAATACAACACTGCATTGTCTGTTTCACATTATGATCTTTATATCCATACGAAATGCCAAATATCTTATAAACCGACGTTCTTAAATCTCGAAAATGAAGCGGATTTCCAGCCTTTTGTGCAAATAAATTTCTTGTTTCGTTGTGCGTAATCACCTCCAAAATGTTGTCCCCATAATTTAGAACTTCCTTATATATTTCAGGGTAAGCAAGAGTTTCCTATAGCTAGTACATATCTCTACAAAGAGGAATCGTATGTTATTTGCAGTTATACTTCTATTTCTTTATGCTATAGATAAAAACAAATTGAGAATTACATTTTGTATCACCCAATGTAAATATTAAGGTTGATATAGTATAAACTCTTTTATCCAGTCACGTGGTTTATACGTTTAGTGGTGAAGACTACTTCGTACGAATCGACGGTGGGATGGGAACATTAAAATCATGTTTACATCGTCCACACTGACTGATCAATATTTTGCCTCAATCGTATCAGGTGAATGCTGGAATATAATGCTGGTATAATTAATGACGACTTGATTTCAAATTAGGATCATTCTCTTTCCCTTTGTATACACATTGTTAAATATTGTCGTCCAGTTGCCTGAAAAAAGTCAGGAAACTAGCTGAATAGAAAGTGACTAACAGAAATCAGAAACCCTTCAGTTTCCAAAAATATTCAAAGAATACTAAGAAATTTTCTCTACAACTGTATTATGCAAATTCACATTGCGACTATTATTGAAATTCAGATTGTAAACCTGAATAATAGTAGAGGTTTCATTTCTTCTAACGATTCCTTGCTTGAATATTTTTGAAAACAGAAGGGTTTTAAGTTTTGTTGGTTTTAAGTTTTGTTAGTCACGTTCCATTCAGCCAGTTTCCTAACCTTTTTCTGAGGAGCTTGGCATGCAGCAGATCGTCTGCGGGAGTTCCACTGGAAGATGTTTAACATCCACCGTATAGTCCAGATCTCGCTCGCTACGTACTATCATTTCTTATACCTCAAGAAATTCCACTTCCAGTTAACATTTCCACAGTGACGCAGAGGTGAAGACGGCTGTCACACACTGGCTCCGATCCCAGGCGACAGACTTCTACAGCACAGGGATACCGTTGATCCTACGGTATGGTAAGTGTCTTAATTCCGGTGGCAAATATGTTTAAAAAATAACAATTGCCGGATCTATTACAATAAATCTTTTACTGAAATTGTGTTTCCTTTCTGTAGACGTTCCTAGGAAAACTAACTTTCTGGATATTCCTCGTATAATGATATTGTATAATCACGTATTTTACAGCAATTTATCTGTCCTTTTCCTACAGAACAGTTATTGTCCAGAACTGGAACACATGTATGCGCACATTTTGAGTTTAATACAAGTACAATCGTGGTGAAATTTCATTTATCTGGAGATTTTGAAATGTGTTAAATTAGATCCAGAACTCGAGACATTGAAATTCAAAATACAAGATGGCGGTAACACGAGAACATCAAGCTGAAAATCATCTGTTCGTTTGGGGCTACTGAAGAGAATAGAGTTCGATTTCGAAGCTAAAAATTTTGAAATTCGAATTTTCTGCTTGAATGCCTAAATCTAAAAGTACGACTTCCAATGATGCCGAACTCTGGTTTCATTATGTAAAATCGAACAATTTTCGTGATATTTTATATTATTTGGATGATCCGAAGGGAGCTGAAATCATTCTGAGTTCTTTTCCGAGATCCAGTATGGTGACACTCTCAAACGGCTTCGGTTTGAAAATACCTGTATCTTTGAAACAAAATGTATAAAAACTTTTGTGTAGTTGCTTTTCAAGATTGCGCTTTAAAGCTTTAAAAAATACTTTTGGCCAAGGCAACATCAAGCCAAACTATAAAACACAAACTAACCGTAAAGATAAAACTTCATATTTCCCTCTAACATTTTGGGAATCAGATGTACCGGTATCACCATAGGTTCATTAAAATAGTTAAGTGATGAGTTTGGGATAGTCTATCATGTTGTGGCGAAGCTCTGGAATTACGTACCATATCTGTCATTTTGTTTTATATATAGCTGTGATTAAAGCTATCAGTCCCTAAGACAAATAATTTTTAGCGCAATTTTATAAAGCAAGTATAGCTACTTGCAAATATACTTGTTAATTAATTGTTTTCTTTAACTAATTCCTCACCTGAATCCATCACGTTCCGTTCTTAGAATTTCAAAGATATGAATCATAAAATAATCTCAAGCTACGTGGTTGCATTCAATTTATAACAAAGACGAACGCTGCTGAGCCTTCTTAAGCTCATTCTTTACAAAGTTGTTACATGAACACGAAAATTGGTTGAATTGAATAAAAACCGGCGGTTCGTTTAAAATTATTTGCGAAATAAAGGCTTCTCGTCCGGAGAATGTCTCATATATGATACTTATTGATTAATGAATAGCAGATATGAGATACAGTACTTTTACGAATATTCTCGGTTACTTAGATACCAGTATCTCGTATACGTAGTGAAACTAAAGATAAAGTAGGGCGTAATGTTTACATGTCTGATTTTCCACTGTATATGAATCATTAAGAGCTACAATTTTGCATTTGTTATACTTCATATTGTCTACTATTCTAGAGAATTTCATGAAAATCGGAGACAGTTGAGCAGGCAGCTATGTCGATATGACATAGAATAGTACTGGGGAGACATAGAATATAATAGTGACATAGAATAGATATGATTAGGTACCACTGAGACAAAATTTACGTCTAATTTTTATTCTCTGCTCCAATTGTGCAATACCTTCATGACAATTGTACCAGTGCCAGAATATAAGTGTTTCAACCAGCCCCTAGCTGCCCGCTATGATTAAAACGTAATGACAGACAGATTTACTTGCTAAATCGGAATGTAATTAATCTACAACATGTACAATACTCCAAATCAGATGGTGAATAGTATTTACGTTTACATGTCTTTGTAGTTCTAGAACTATGAAAGAATAAAATAGTTTTAAAAAATATTAAAAAAATGTATTTTGGAAAATAATCTTATTCATGGACATTGTTCGTGCTGTTACCGTCCATAAAATTTATTTTATCATATCATGGACATTACATATTATAAATATATTTTTCAACGAACAGGCAAGAATGAACAATTCTTATTTCAAATTCATGTATGACAAGCATGAAAGTACTACAATACGATGATTTTCGGGCTTGACTCCGTGGGCTTCTTTTCTAAATGATTAAATTACATTCTCATCAAATTCTTTGTTTTAGCCTACCTTCATTAAACAATACATTGAGCCACTGACATGTAACACATGATCTGTCTGTGTCATTATGAAAATTAAGAACTTGAACAAACATAGTGATGTATAATATTTACCAAAAAACAGCCTACTTGGGAAAAATCGTATAAAATAAAACTGATGATGATTACACCAAGATGCGCATTGTACATTTTCACACTTCACGGGTTGCTACGTGACTAACTGGAGGAGGAAAAAACACAACTTGTGTGGTTTTCGAATTGGCTGATTATTATTCTTTATAAATATGGAGACAATTACAAAATTTCTAAAACTTCAAAATATTGAGGGTTTCTGGACCACTGTGCATCTGTTGAAAACCGCTGATTTAGTTAATCCTCGATTTATGCGATGACAAGTCTCGCTGGACTAAATCCTCTATAGTAACTCAGGGTTTTCTTTAAGTTATCCACCCAAAGTTACACACGACATATTAAAGCTTGTTTTTACTATTAACAATGCCTGGATGAACTTAAGTTTCATTTGGACCGCAACGTGATGACACCATAACATAGCCCGAGCAGCAGACCACCGCTGCTCGTAGACGGCGTAGGGAATTGGCGACCCCATCGTCCATCTGGCGTATGCTGGTTGCAATCAGCCAACAACGGCGTAGAGAATTGGCGACCCCATCGTCCACCCGGCTTTTGCTGGCAGCAATCAACCCTAGCAGATAAACAACTACGCTGCTTGAAAGGAGGACCAGCAGAGAGGAGTTTCATTCACTTTCACCTCATTCTTCATCCACAGATGATGATCATTTCATCTCCTCTTGTGCTGCGACTTGCGCCTCCACGCAATGACCAAGGATGTTACAGGATGTACTTGCATTGACTCTGGGCCCAGGGGAAAGGGGGCGGAACCACTGGATAGCGCCTAGTTCTTAACAGCAGAGTTTGGATGGTCTCGCTCGTTGAGGCTGGGAAGTGCGCCATTGGGGAGCTCTTTGGACCTTTGGTCTCGCCAACACACTGGGGGAGTGGGTGTCCCAAGTATCCACCAGTCGGGAATGCAAGTGATTTCGACGCCAAGCCATTTGACTTCGCCTCGATTTCCAGCTTGCTGACAAGGGTGATGAGGGTGGGACCCGGCAGCCTCGTTGGCTCCTAAGAACGAATACGGACAAGTGTGGGCATTAACGGCTTTAATTCACCACGGCTCCACCACATCCTAAATATCAGTCGTCTTCGCCGAAAGAAATGCAGAGAAAGAAGAGACAGAATGAAGAGAAAGTCACTGATGTAAGTAAGAAGGCGCATACAGCTAATGAATCAACCAGTGACAAGGAAGAGAAACTAGAAGTAGAGGAACAGACAAGTATCGTACCAACCTTCACACGATATCTTGTAATTAAAGTAAAGAAAGAAACAGACAATCCAGGTGGTTTGAAGAAGCTACCCCTTTCATAATTCAAAGACAACTTACTTATGTTGCAGGCGAGCTGCACAGTGTTAAAAAGCTTCGTAATGGCACCTTATTAGTGGGGACATCTACTGACAAACAGACAAATCTCCTGAAGATGACATCAATTGAAACTCTTGAAGTTGTAGTGAGCCACACCGCCAACTGAATTTTACACAGGGCGTAATAACTTGTTGGAATCTTCAAGATGTTCCTGAAGAGGAGATTGAAAGAAAACTCGCCAGTCAAGTCAATGTTAAACGCATCAACAGCAGAAAGACTGGCCAACTCCAATCCACAGGATCATTAATTTTTACATTTGCCATTCCTCGGATTCCTAACGATGTGAAGGCAGCTATCTATCGCTTGCCTGTCCGTCCTTATATATCAAGTCCGCTCCGCTGTTTTAAATGTCAACATTATGGAAACGTGACGTGACCTCTGCTGTATGTGCAATTTGCGGAACCAGTAGCCATGGTGCGGATCCTTGTAAGTCATTGAAACCTCAGTGTGTTGCAAGGGTAAGTACGCGGCCTGGTCGCGTGACTGTCCCATTTTTCATAAGGAAAAACGAATTCGAGAGCTGGTGGTATTAGAGAAAATATCTGCTGGTGATGCTAAACGTCGATTAAGAGACTCTCGGCGCACCCTTCCCGCTGGTGCGTTTTCACATGTTGTAGGCAGAATGCCAGTTAAAACAGTCTCGGTTGGTACCCAGACAGATAATGTATCAACACAAACAGTCCGATGTGCATGTAGACCCTCCGAAGCCTTCCAAATGATCATAGACTCCTTGCAATATGCAGACACAGATTCAGGGACAAAAAACACCTGTGCAGAGTTCTAGAACTCCACGGGTTAAGACTACTTTTAGTCCTTATAAAGTCTCCAGAATAGCTCGAACTTCGCCTGTCGCTACAAGCATTAAGACTCTGACGAATGTTTTGGCTGCTCAATTAGCTCAGGAAGAGTCTGCACATACTATCGATGAACCAAGTTCATCTTTGACTTCAGACATGATTGAGGACAACCTGATGGATATGGATTTTAATCTCGTGGGAAGGAAAGCGAAACCGGGATATAAACCTAAACTTAAACGGCAATATTTTTCTTGTTTTGCAGAGAGTTTTATGATTTCCGTTTATTTTATATGATTATGCCCCTTAGCTGTTAAGTTTATGGTGTATTTTTGTTTTATCTTGTGGAGGTCCATTTACAGCCTTCCTCGTTCTAATTTGTCATAAGAAAGACTCTATACACCTTCGCATGCATTAATCGTTATACTGGCCATTTACACCAGTAGGCTGTTTGTGAAGACCTTTTACATCTTTTTATATGGTTTTATTATTTTATTTAATAAACAGCTATGTTTTGACATGACCAAGATAAGGGGCTTCCCCCGTATCGGAACGGGTGTAAGCCATAGTGCTGTTACCGCCCATAAAATTCATTTTATCTTTATCTTTGTTTCATTTACAACTTGATCCTTGCCAATATATGATTCATGAGAGAAAATATTCACTCCATATGGGTACTACTTCCATTGAACAATAGTAGTTCAAAAACATTTTTAGGTAATTGTGAGGAATGTTATTTATTGACTTCACCTTAACCTACATGTCTTGGAGCTACACAGCATCCGTGGTCCTGGTGATAACCTTCCCCCGCGGCAGACCGTCCTGACAGGTTTACCAGGGTTTTCCTCAGTTTCACCAGGCGAATATCGGGATGATACGTAAAGTCTTGGCTACTACCTTCCACATCCCTATTTCGACTTTAGTCATAGTTGGTAAGACCATAAATAAAATTTGAATTCAAAATTCAAATGTCTTACACCTTATCTTTATTTTCTCTTCTTGCCTCTGTTCAACAGTTTTTTTGTATGCAAGGGCAGAGAAACGTTACTAGTACTCATACGCTTCAGCCCTTGTGACGTTGTTGTATTTCTCTGAAATAAACAAGGGTATGGTATGAGGGACGTGAAAGCTATGAGCGTGACGCGGCAAATCTATTAGCTAGATGATGACTTAGGATAATTATATTTATAATCATGTGTCACTTACTAAAAGTTATATTCCAGGGATGTGATTGATTATCATTCACATAGGAAGGAAGCTACGCAACTTGTCAAATTGTTTTCACACTGCAAAAAATAGTTGTGTTAATTCAACACAGTGCTGTGTCTCAGCGTGACTACCACTTTTGTGTGTTAAATCAACACAACACACGGTGTTGATTTCGGTACTGTGAAAAAAGTTACGGCTGCAGTGAGATTTGAACATGGGTTGCTCAATTAGAAGTCGAGTGTCTTACCGACTTTGTCAAATCGTCAGAGAGAAAAGACACTAGATGCAAACGGTATTTACTGAACAACATTTGAATTAAACGACTACAGTGTAGATTTAAACAGTGTATGGAATTAAATATATGTTGCTGAACCCCCAAAACAAACTAAGTTACTTTCACGACTTATCCCATGGTTTAATCACTTCCTATTTGTCAATTGAGAACCAGAATTCCCATTCATTTAGAATATTCTATGAAAGCTAGCAAGATGGCGACAGCCAAACACTTGAGCAGCATTACTGCTTATCGCAACATGTCAAATAATGCACTTGCTTTCATAGAAATGGAACATATTCTCAATAAATGGGGATTGTGATCCCAAATTCACCAATGGAAAAGTGATTAAATCATGGCGTAAGTCGTGAGAGTAGTTTTGTTTGTGTTTGGAGTTTAGAAACATTTTTTTTTATCCTCTGTATTGTTTCAATCTAGTGTTCTTTCCGTCTGACGATTTAGCAAAGTCGGTAAGCCGCTCGACTGCCGTATTTTTTTCTCCCAGTACCGAAATCAACACCGCGTGTTGTGTTGATTTAACATACAAAAGTGGTAGTCACGCTGGGACACCGCAATGTGTTGAATTAACAGAGATATTTTTTTTTACTGTGCAGGTACTTTCTAAGCAGTAATCGGATATTTATTGTTATTCAGGTTGTGTTCGCTAGTCATACATATCAAATAAAATAGGTAAATAACAATTGAAAAGAAAAAACGTTAAAAGAACTAATGATAATAAAATTTTATTCATGTAGTCATGTGAGAGCATTAAGTTGTCTAATATTATTCATGACAGGCACTTAAGCACTATGTTTGTACTTAAAAAAAAAAAGATTTATTTCAACACAATCTCTTAGACATATACGTACAATATGAGCAGACATTTACAGGATTTGAAGAGACAATACCCGCTCAGTTGCTTGGTAACGATATTTTGAAAGCACATTGCTTTAAATTTTGTGAATTTAACATTAATGTTTAATGTATTTCAGGTTAAGAACAGGTTGGTCTGTGAAAACCCAGCAGCTTCGTTCTTTCAATCGGGAAGAATCCTTGTCCGACAAGGAGCAAGAAGCGATCCTCCAGGTCATTAAAAGGGCGGAGATGTTGGAAGTAACGGAGCAGGAGAGAGTTGGGTAAGTGCCATTCTTATTCGTTGATCTATTGTTGCTTAGTAACGCACTTTGTATTATTATGAAGAATATAACTTGTCAAACACTACAGTGCATCATGATCCGAAATGAATTGTTTTGGTTTATCTTCAACTGCCTTTGTTTTTAAGTAAAAAGATAGAAGAAGCAGGATTTTAATTCCATACGTATGATATTTATAATGTTGATTCAGGCATTATTGTTAACTGAATGCACCAATTTTCATGATACAATGTACGTTTTGCAGAGTTTTGATGATGGTCACACTAAAGTAGCATTAAAATACGTGGTTCTGTTTCCAAGGTAATCGCTGTTTCATTAGTTACAAAACTGTAATGAAGGCATATAGTATGGATTCTAAAATAAGGTAACTGGTTTATAAAAACGTTGATGATTGTCAATAACGATTAACACATTGTGGACCGCGGTGTCTTAATGGTTAGAGTGCTCACCTCTGGCGCTTCAGGTCGTCGGTTCAAACTTTGCTCGTGCCATGTGGGCTTTGTGGTGGACAAACACTCTGTGCGTAGGTTTTCTCGGGGCTCTTCCGTTTCCTCCCACTTTCTCAATTCCACTAATCATCCCATCATCATCCATCCGGTCTGTGCCAAAGTTGCCCAAAGGACTTCAAAATTAACGATTAACACACGGAGTTTAGTTTCCAATATATTCACATGGAGAACTCAGCCTTGGTGAATGGGGTGGTGGTACTTGAAGATACTGGCAGTTTGTCACTAACAAAGTGCAAATGTGAAAACATAGCGACTAAAATCATGTAAATAGGGTTTAGTTTATCCATTATTGAACCTTGCACGCTTTTCAGTTCGGAATGTTGTAAGTTCCACTATGTGGTTCCTCTTATTCCATTAGCCCAACAATAGGGAAAAGGCGTGTTTGCTCAACATTTACATACCTCAAATCATTGCGAAGTATTTCACTGTACATCATCTTAATTGCTACTGATGTAGATCTCGAACTACAGGTCGCGAGGACCAATTTGAAGGGGGAACGTATAATTAGTATCGAACCCAGAGGCTCTCGAATGCGATGCCAAAGCTTTACCAAGTATCGTACGGAGATCCGATTATTATTTGTTCTTTATTCGGTCATAACTTTGGAATACACACTAAAACTTACGCTAAATATTAGTGGTGTTCTGGTGGTAATATCCTTACTAAATATGACGAACACGACGTCAGACCAGAAACAAATTTTAAAAGCTTCGCTGGTAAATTTTTTTGTAAACGTTGACAGGAATTCTGAGTAAAGTTCCACACATTGTTTAGTATTTCATATTGTTTTATTGAACTCTAGAAAATCCCAGAGATTTTTCGTATGCTGAGGTGAATATTTGCAGTTTTCAGTTCTTTCCGCACGTCCACAGGATGAGACAACGGTTTCTTATGGTAAACCTGGAATTCTGATGAAGTGTTTGCTTCTACCATCTTGATACCTTATTTCAGCTAAAATGGAATTATTCCGACCCCCTAATTGACAAATAGAAAAATGATTAAAATGTAGCGTAAGTCGTCAAAGCATCGTAGTTTGTCTTCGAGGTTCAGCAACGCACTTCTGACACTCAATAATGTTTTAATCCAATTTTTTCGTATGACTGGCAGTTTAGTGCAGTCGGCAAGGCGCTGAACTTCTAACTCAACAACCGTGTTCAAACCTAGCTTGTTTTTCGCTAACAGTATCCGTCAAAACTGAATGACTGTTGTTTTATATTAGTCAAATTGCTGGAAATTTTCAGGCCGCTGTGGTTGCCTAGCTGTCTCCAGAATTTTTTTTTTTTTTTTTTAGATTGAAACAATCTACAAACGAAAGGTGTTTAAATAAACATTATAATTTGTACATAAACTTTGGAAATGGATATGTAAAAAATCACATTCAAGAAAACAATCGAATGAAAATGTAAAAATCCGGTGATATCGTTTAAAAATTTAGCCAAACATTTCAAACTATACAACACTTACCAGTGTGATCAGAACATATCATTATGTTTTATTTTGTACAAGGTACTGACAAAACAATAGTCCAAAAAGAATACGTTAAACTAAATGTAAATACAAAAGAAAAGAGAATAATATAAAAATGTATCTCAGTGTCTCAAATCATTATCTCAACCAATAAATCTTTCCTTACTAAATCTTGCTACATAAGAATTTTTTGTCCTTTTCCGTGTGAAGACTTAATAACACTACCTTTAAAGCTCCATGTCAAATATATTTTCTAAGTAGCTTTAAAGGTAGTGCTTTTAAGTCTTCACACGGAAAAGAACAAAAATTGCATGCGGCAAGATTTACTAAGGAAAGATTTATTGGTTGAGATAATTATCTCAAACACTTTAAATTTCAGAAATTGTTCTGTCAATTGTTCTGATACTCTTTGTGTCATTTAACTCTTTGGTGATCGGCATAACATCACTTCTTCGCTGAGGTTACTTCGGAAGTATTTTCATCAACACGCATATCAGTTTCGCAAAGTCCATGCTTGTAACAATATAATTGTCTATCTTCTTCAATTAAACGTCTACGCACGGAGAGGTCTTTTCCATTTTCTGTTTTTCGTGCCCTACTTTGGCCTTACTTCGTGTTCTACGTGTGCCCGGTTTTCAAATAGCCTTCTCTCGAGAGTGTTCGATTTGCCGGGGGCATGCCGGAGATTTTCCCTGATGCGTGAGGAGTTTATCCCTTCTTGTTGACTCCGAATATCATCTCAACCAGGGATACAACCTTTAGGTAGAAAAACAAACAGATAGTATGTTGAAACTTACCAGCAATCACTAGTTTTAGGTTCCCCCTTCCAAATTTAACAGAAATCGAACACTACTTCTTACTGTGGATGGATATATTGGTTCATTGTATGTGAATGTCCTTCATTAAGCTCTTCTTAAGCTACTCCTGTTTGAAGATTTTTAAATCCACTCCCTGGGGCTAGCAGAATGAAAATAAAACACTGAAAATGTTATCGCCATTTAATTTTATTTCATTTATAGGTAATACAACATCCCGGGTTAAATTACATTTGATCCATGAATTAACTAAATTGAACAATTTAAACTCAAGTTTTGACTTACCCTCTTCTGTCTTCTCATTAAAATAACAAACTTACATAACAGCAAATTATAGTTTACAAATCACAATAAATACTTTATACACTTCCCGAAAGCACACAACATAATATAATCACTTAGAGACAATTATATATTTTAATAATAAGTTAAAGTTCAATATTAATTAATTGTAGTCATTCAGTACCAAAATACAATACTGGCTTCTGTCGAGCGTCTTTAACTAAATCGCTTTTATAAAGTCACTTGTACGGATATATCGTTCTACGCATTTTTACATTGTACTTCCAAAAATAAATCTGTGAAAAACCTATGTTCAAAGCAAACTAGATTTTACTTGGCACCATTTTCCGTTATATAAAAGCAACCATTAGAACATTTATTTATAACCAATTCGCAAAATGCGTTCATGTACGTTTAGAATTAGTCAAATAATTAGATGTTAATTGAGTACTCTTTGCTCAAAGCTTAGTTAATAAATATATTTCACTCAAAATTTCGTATCTACGCCTTTATATTTATTTACCCGATGACTTTGCATTCACTTCCGCAAGTCATTACAAAGTCAAATTGTCATATTGACTAAAGTTGAACAGGCATTAAGAATTATCTCAGATTACCTTCTTGACTAAAATGGTATATATTAAAAGCGTCAGTTTCGCACAACTTGCGTACTTCTTGTATTTTGCAATTTTAGCCTAAAAAAATCTTTTAAGTTATTTCGGTGTAACTGATAGCCTATTTCTACCAAGCATAAAAGTTGACAATTTTCTGTGATATATATATTTTAAAAAGATCTGGGTTTAAATAATAGGTTTAAGCAAGGTATACACAGGTAAAGACTTAAGGATAGGTAAATTTTAATCATCGTCTTCCTTTCGAACATGAAAATAGGCTGTTACCTTGAACTTAGTGAGTCGTGAATCTTTTTATGCCAAGTAGTGTGATAAATCAGGTGGTCCCGTGGTAAATCGATTGATGATGTCCTCATACATCCTTTCGGTTCCCTGACTCATTTTCGTATTCCTTAAGAGTATTAAACCAAAGTTAGGTGTACACAAGTGGGTGAGTGTAGTGACTCAGTTTCGTGGGTATTTACTTAAATTATTTTAATTGATTGTGATGACATAAATGAGTTACGCATAGTCTGTGGAATGACATTCATCGCCGAGCACATCTTCTGGCAAAGAACTTTTAAGTACTAACCAGTGCATATAGATACCATTCCAACAATCGTCTGCTAGCACTGAGAAAAAACCTCTGACATATTTCAATTAGAACAGCAGCGTAAACACAATAGGAAACTTCGCCATCTCCATAGTACTGACTTCAACTGAAAGATTTCGTCCCTGGGCCACAAATATGGTCATCTAAAAGTACGATCAACCAATGAGGAAACTAGGTGAATTTTGACAATCAATACTTCTCTTTGTAAGTAAGGTTTTAGCTTCTCTTGTCCCAGTCTCAATACTTGAGTGTCGTGGGTACTTACAATAGTCCTTAAGTGCTTCGTTACCTATTAATTATTTACGGAAGTTAGAATTGTGAAAAATAATAGTTTCTTAGTTTTCGAACTAGGTTATCTAAAAATTGCCCAGTTTATAAATTCAACTAAAGTGAAGAATAGAATGTTTCGTAGTTAATGTTCATAATGTAGCTAGAGGGATAAAAACATTTTTTTCCTTTCTCTCTTCTGTGTTTCCTACCTCCTCTCGCCGCAAATGAAAGACAAACAAGACGATTGAGAAAACATTCTCCTCTGATGTTTACCTTTAAACACGTCGACAGATTCTGTTCTCTCCTTCCCTATTTCCAGCTACTTTTTCAGTTGCATTTTCTCCCTGTTACGAGTGCTACCTAAGTGTTTACATAAAAGCTGTCGCCATCTAGGCCTACTTCCACCAGGCTTTTTGCAACGAAACCAAATTTCCTCTCTTCTTATTTCTCTGAATTTTCTTCAAGCGGGACAACAGAAGACTGTTGCGTGATCTTGAAAGTAGATGAAAGGCTAAGTACAGTGAGTTTCAGCATTTGGCTCAACTACAAGAGAGCCGAAATGCAAAATCTATGATATTCTTCAACTCAAAAAATACCATATTTCCAGTGTTCAGAAATCGTACTTAAACTAAATCCAATTATTGTTCTGTAAATATTAATGACTAATTTCACTTTCTTGTGAAAATATATTTTCTAAATTCCCTTAGCTTTGTATTCCGCAAATATATTCTGACAACTTATGATCATAATTAATCTTGATAAATAGAAATTATTGTTTTGAAAATTTCCAGCATGTTAGGCTGTCATCTTCGTCCGTATTTTGTAAATGGAAGAAGGGAAGAGAAGTCACGACCTTGTCTAGATGGTATTACGACATTTGGCTAGATTAACTGAGGCAAAGCAAAGTAAATCTAAATCAAAACTGTCGGAATGAGCATAATTCGAATCCTCGCCTTCTTCCCAGTGGTTTGCGACTTTCACCTGTCTAAGTAACAGTCCCTTTACATAATAGAGAAATAGCTGTCAAGTAAATCTATTAAGAGAAAAATGTTATTGTATAAGTATAATATACACTCAAAATGTCGGTGTTGACCCAGCATCGTGAGGACAATTGGGGAGCTGCTGTAAATAAAAAATAGTGGCGATCATAATTGAGAGCTTCGGCTCTCCTCTCCCAACACGTCTGGTCAGCGTAGGAGCAGTAGACCAACTCCTTCCTCCGCGAGAGGCACTCAATCCATCAGTAGT
>JAGDQP010003959.1:0-56590 GCA_022664845.1 Lepisma saccharinum | reverse complement strand
GTTGAAGTGGTCGGGTTTCGATCCAAGGTCCACAAGCACACTGGTCAAACGCTCTTGCCACTTAGCTACGAAGGCAGTTGGTGTTTCTGGCTTCGCGAGTGATATCTATAGCTAGGGTTTTACTGCGAAGGATGTTAATCATTAACAGGTTTTTGATTTTACTACGAGGAATGTCTCGTAAAAATGGAGATATACGTTTGCTACAGTGTAAAGATTTATAGCTAACTTAATTTATCTTTCCGCCAATACATTCCTTGCCGTTCTGGGTCCACCAGTGAACTGTTTACTTTTCACAGTGTAAAGGCAATATAAACACTCAAAATGGCGGGGCGTTCAGTGACTAGTAAGTAACGTTACTCCTGTTACTGGATTATAGAATATCCAGCTAAGGTTTAAACTTCATCCACAAAAGTACGTAACCTCAAAATCGCCAGTTTAGCTTACACTTCGATTAGAAAATGACCTAGTTTTAAGCGTAAAATAAGTTGAACGTTCACGGACAAATCACTTTGGCCAGTTTTAACCCATTTTCAGTTAACGTTAAGCTATTACAAAGAAAATGTTAAACTTTAAAATGGAGTTACTTTTACCAATGTTTACACTAAAAGGCTTACACTATATCCACGTTTAAGAGTAAATACAACAAAACGCTAATTTTCGACTTTTATTTCTGCATAAAGAAGAGTAGCTTTCATCCATTTCGTGTTTCCACTTTTTACAGTGTAACATAAGCAAAACAACATACAAATATGATTACAAAGTTGCTGGAATATGTTCCAAATGCTCTTCATTGCTTTTGTTTGTTACAAATCTGATTTTCCTCTCAAAGAAGTAAACTTCTTATTTAACATTTTAAGACGTGTATATTTTTCAAATACAGCAACTTTTCTGCCAGAGATCGTTTTTCAATATAATTTTAATCTAAAATTACTATCCAGTGTTCGTACATTAGAAAAATTAAAATTATTAAAAATTGTGTTCTATATTAAGCGATTATCATTATTTAGCCATCTAATGATTAGTTCTTAATTTTAATGCCTTCAATATTACCTCTTGAAACAGAATACTCGAACCATGAGTGCAGAAAGCTTTTTGTCCATATACTCGATTTTCCGGGACAACTTTGGGCATTTCTGTATGGGATATAAATTCTTGTATTTCCCACATAGATTTAAAAACTGTCATTAACATCATTATAAAGTATATGAGAAATGCTATAAGAGATAAAAAATTAACTTGATATGCCCTCACAACAAAATAAAATAACAGTCAATAATAAATTTTAGTGCCGAAATATACTCCAGTTGAGAGTTCAGAATTATGTTACAATGCGTGGAGCGGTCTCATTACTGGATAGCGGTAAATTGTTTGAATAAATTAATGTTGCTTAGCAACTTATTTTTTTTTCTGTTGTTTCCAGCACTTGTGTACTGTTCTCGGAATTGAATCATTTACGAGAAGGAAAAAATAAATTTAACTAAAAGCTGTCAGTTTTAGTAATATTCGTTTATTTGAGTGAGCAAGAAACATATTTGTGCTGTTTAATAGTCATGATGCGATTCAAAACATGTGGCTTAAAAACGCGTGACTTAATTTGGACAAGAATTTTAAGATTATCGAAGCAATATAAATGGACAAAATTGTAGAGAATTAAAGAGCGTTCTGCTTTAAGTGTGTGGAAAAGAACCATATTAAAAACTAAAAGGCAACAAAATAATAACTATGTATGTAAATATAAAATAATAGATAATGGCAAAATGGAAGGAAAAAGATAATAATGAACATCAATAGATTTGTCAAACTCCTTGAGTTTGTGCTTCAAGGTTTAGTTAGTGTTCTTACATGATATTTTGTTCTATAATTAGAGTTTTATTTCGTGAAAAGTAAAGTACACTTTTCGGCATATTGAAATACTTCGTTACAGGTGAATACTTTGACTCCGTGATAGAAAAAACGTAAACAAATAAAATATTTTCTTCATTTCATTAGTTAGAAATATTATATTACCAAGCGTTTTCGTTAAACCTGCAAACTGTGGAGATTCTCTATTCCAGAAAAGAAATTCTGCTAATTGCTATTTCATTTGAAGGGAGTTTTGCTGTCTATAGATAAATACAGCGTTTGGAATCTTGTTAAATTCTTCTTAGTTTAGACATATTGACCTATGTTTGTACTAGTAAAAAAATTATTATTATTTACATCTGTTGCAGTCCGTTTTTGTCACACGCGATTTTGTTTCATAATGCTCGCGTTTAACTCAGCTGCGATCACTCTTCTACTTTGACCACTATTCATCAGCACAATCTCAATCTGTTCAGGAAGAGTTAGCGCCGTGTTGAATCACTACAACAACAGAGTGACAGATCCCAAATCTCATAGTCCCTATCTCTTAACGAAATAAACGTAGGTAATAAGAGACTTCACATTTGAATTTCTGATTATGAGCTAGCCTGAAACCGTATGTCACATGATCCTCTTTGTATTTAAAATTCTCTACATGAATCTAAGATGGCGGCTTTCAAAATGGCCGATATAGAGCCCGTCCTTCCATCACCGATATCCAACATTTGGTCTCATTCCTTATAGCTAATTTCGACCTAGCAGAGTGTTTCCAGACCTTTGCATGACCCTGAAATTAAAAAAAAAAGTTTTTAATGAGTTTTCTCTGTTAAAAGTTTTAATTGTCAACATTGAAACTTTGTAAACGTCCGTTCTAGGTGAAAAATTGTAATATTGACTCAAAGAAAAAAAAACACAATCTTTCATTTTGTTACTCGTGTACAATTTCTGTATGGGCCACCCTTTATCAGATAAATGGAAATAATCGTTTTTTTTGTTTTTTTGCACGATTGTTTCAAAATGGCGACCAGTTCTCTGACTCCAAACGGTGTAAACTTTTGGTATGTTATTTAGTTCATCTTTCTGTACAGAATAGCAAGAAATCATTTCTATTGCAGTTTTCTTTAACCCTAAATTGTACTTTCCCTTGACTATTTTCATGGAAATGGAGCAATCACTTTCTTCTGACCCATGATGTTTGCAACTTCATTGCGCATCTATATTATAAATTGTGGGAATATATATATAGCAGTTTAAAGCTCATAAAATTTCTTACAACTTTTATTTGAACATTTGTTTCATATTTTGGCTCTACTGACATGTATGAAATATAGAAAAAATATATTACCCAACACAGATAACATTTTTTTTTTATTTTATCCTAAAATTATTTTAAAAAAATGGCTACCTGTGGAGAAAGAGTAATGGTAACTTTTTATATTGTCCGTAATATTTGAAATGTAATAAAATTAGATCAAACCTTCTAGGTTTATTGGTGTATTAATTATACCTTATATATTAAGTGCAGATGGGAAATCCAAGATGGCGGACTATTTTTCAAAATGGCGGAAAACGCACAACTGGATTTTGGGGATTTTTGTAGGTTAATAAGAGCGATATGTAGAACATATGGTTTCATATGTTCCGGTAGGTTTCATCTTTTTTTAGTTTATCTCAAACACTAATTTTACTGTACTAGTCTACTTGTAGTCTAATAACAGGGAGGGAGATGAAGACATCCACAGTTTTATAAAAGAAGCGTTCTGAATTTTTGGTAGTATGTAAATTAATGGGAATCCACAAAGTTTATCTGTAGAAAAAAAATTGTGGCTGTTTGTTTGCTCCTGGACTTTTCAATTACAATTTATTTTGGGAACATGAATTTAAGTATAAAGGAATTTTCCGAGGATCTTTCTAGTGATGGGTGCTTAATTCTATAGTTAAATGAAAGGCACGGGACCTTAATCCATGTTATGTCACAATGCTCATTACAACCATTTTTAATAATAGCAAGAATACAGACACGCACACCAATACACACACACACACACACACACAGAGAGAGAGAGAGAGAGAGAGAGGGAGGGGTAAGTGATATGTTGGGGCTCCTTTTGCCTAGTTTTCATTCTAGCACATTTTATCAGCCGTGAATCCAAAGACAATTTTGTATCGTGGAGTCATTTTAGTAACTAATAATTTCGATCCGTCTTGATTCCAGTAACTGGAAGTTACAAAAAGTGTTCAAATATCCATGTCCCAGCCGTGATTCGAATCTAAAACTTTGAAGACGCTGGACTGAAGCCTCAGACCATAGGACAACCGCGGTCGGTAGTAGTATCCTCATGTTGTGTGAAATAAACAACCAGAGGTGAACAAAATAATTCGAGTTGCTTAACAGTAGTGGGAAATACACAATCATCTCAACGCACCAATCAGGATGAACATGGCTTACAACAAACGCATGCGTCGACTATTGACTACGTGAGTGAGTGAGAATCCAACACCTCATATGAACTCAATTTACAGAATCTCATAACAACAGGAAATCTGTGCAGTAACCCAGTGACGGAGAATTTAAAACCACAAAACAATTCCATAGGACAATGGCTGGTTGGGTATTTCAAACTCCGACTGTATGAATCATTGATTTCAGTGGAATTTTCTTCCGTTTAATAACTGCCATTCATATGGCGCATTGTTCTACGATAATAATAACCGACGCTAAACACTGAACTGAAATGTAAGAGATTAATAATTTTCCAATGTCATATACGATTACCTTCTTTTGTATCTAATTTAATGGTAATGAACTGATGATTTTTTGTTTAAATCTTTATTGGAACGTCAGTCCAGAAGTGCAAGCTTAAATTACATTTCAAAGCACCGTTAAAATTTGTTGCTGAGAAAGATATCGTAAAGAGAAGCTATAAATGTAAAAGATTAACAGCGCATAAGCACTTTAAGGGTACTAAACCAATATCGAAAGTAATACTTTATTTTATTTTATTTCTCACTTCACAGCCACACTTAATTACTCTTTTGAAAATAGATTCAACGATGAACATGAACCGTTTCAAAAATGGTAGAAATCGGAAAGTCTTCTGTATAAGAGAACAACATAATGTAGTAATAGTAAAGTGTCGGCTCACTGTGAAGATAATTATTTTTACCAAATAACAAAAGAGACAATATTATGATATATATGTAGTGAGTTTATATAAATCAACCGAATTCCACAGGAAACAGAATTAGTATGCGGCCGACAGTGACGTCGCCTTGCAGCGTTCACAAGATCACGTGAACTGCCAACTATTTTAGAAGTTGAATTATTATAATTATTATTGTCGTCTCAGATTATTTACTTATCGAGAGATTTAAAAAAAAAAACATATTTTAAGTTGCTATGCATGAAGCGATAGACAGAAATTCCTGTCCAGTTGTTAAATACTTTTCAATTCGTTTCGCGTTCACACATCTGTTGTGAACGCGTTGCCCCATATACGTTTAACATTGTGTATATGGAACCTCGGCGTTCACAAGGACTGCGTGAACGGAGATAGCAGAAGCACAGCAGTGACCATCGTTGCAAACTCTTTCATTTTCCACCAGTTGTCATGCTTAAAATGTAATCAAATGATCTGGGAAAAGCAAGGTAATGGTTAATCGACAAACTTATAAATCGCTTAAATTTAACATTTTATTGTATTTCTGCTACATAAACCTGTTTAAGTTCCAGTAGCAGTTTTTTGTTCATTTTTTTAATGAAGAAATAATGAACTGCTTCGTTAGGTTTGAAATATTGTTTAACCAGTAATCAATCCTTGGTTTCCTGAGTGTCGTGTGAGAGACTGAAGGGATTTTGGAATTGAATTATTTATTTGATCATAAAAGATTTAATAAAAATAGATAGTATTGTATAAAATGTATTTTTGAATGCCTTTCAGTGCATAAGCTCGCAGGCTTTTGTATCTGATGGTAGTGGACACATGCGTTACAAGTTCATACTTATTTAAAACACGTTCGCGAGCAAATTCAATAAGGTCAAGACGAATTAGATGAAAAGGATGCTGCAGCCAGGGCCGTAGCCAGGTGTCTGGACCCCTCAAAATTCGTACTTTGATGGAAAATCAATAAATTTAGGCTGTTATATAGCCTACATTTCACATACATACCAAGTCTGGGCCTCTGAAAGAAACTGATGGTCCCCTCCAATACAAAATTCTGGATACGCACTTGGCTGCAGCACAAGAATCTTCGTACAGGGGAAAAAAACAGAAATAATGTTACCAAAGAAATGTGTGACACTACTTTAGTTAAACTGATTGGATTGATTTAAGTTTGAGTCACTTGTTAGCAGCTAAACTTTTAAACTGTGATGTATTCTTCTTACCAAATGACCTTCCTTGACAATGTACTACGAAACGTTTAGACGTTTCCGATGAAAAAAAAAACTCTTTGTACAAAACTTTAAGAAAAGATTAAGAGAAGAATTTCAAAATGCTATTTCGAAACTTTTTTGAAATGGTCTACATGATTCATGTCAAGAGTCATCAAAGTTACTAAGATCATGGAAAGAGTTCCAATGACTACTTCAGAAGCAGAAAGGTGTTTCTCCACATAAAGTGTATATAGGACATTCCTAAGAAATACGATGACACAAGATCGTCTCAGCTGTCCGTTGAAAAACACTTGGTAAGGATACAGGACTTAACCAAAGAGTTAGATAAATTTGCTGCCCAGAACAGAAGAATGGACTTCATATACAAAAAATGTATATAGGATACACAGATTTTTTACCTTTTGCGTATTGAATGTAAAGTGCAACAGTTTACCCATAGATTTTCAATTGTCTTATTCCCTTGAAAACTGCACTGAGAAGCATTCGTCGTGTACTGTCGAACTTTTGAACCTGTATCTCTCATTTATTGGTCGAGACACCCAGAATAGAATCCTGGACAGTCCAACAACGTAGGTTTTTTGTATATTAAAAAAAACGCTTAAATTCATAGTGTAATTCTGTTATGGAAATCTATATTTATAATCTCTACTTAGCACAGTGAGAAATGAAGAGTAAGGGAAAAGAAGGGGATATGTCCAAAATGAATTTGCATTCCTAACAGTTACCGTACTAAACAATGACACCTACCCTCTAGGAAAGTTCCAATCTAAAAGTTATATCTGTTTTTAGAATATCAAATACATTAGAGTAAATGGGATGACTTTAAAATGCGTACTAAAATAAATCATCTTTCTCAGACATCCTTCCTTATTTCCCTGTATTCTTCAAATCTTTTCAAGCTATCGAACGATATTTCTTGTTTTTAGTTCTTTCCACGTTGCTATTTGGTTGTGAACTACCAAATTCCAAAGTCGCGAGACGCCACTGGCGGCCGAATAGAGTAAATGGAGTTCATGGCTCAATTGACGAGAGAATTTCTAAAGTGCAGTCCTTACCACATAAAACAGTAATGAACGTAAGATCAATGATCAAATTTTGGTTCATGCATATCATTGTTTTTCATTCAAAGAATCACTTTACTAATCTTTGATAGGTACAGTAGTATGTAATAATGAACATCATGGTATATTACATTGTAGTATAGTAGGTGTTCGTATACATCTTTATATTACGTGCTTAGCCCTAACTAGGTACATATTACCTAATTCTAAATGAACCGTGCAAATATTCCAACTCACAATTATTATAGTTAACGTGAAATTCGTCCTTAACTGTACATAATATCCAGTATCAGCTTACAAGTAACTAATAAGCTGATACAATGAATTATCCAATGTAGAAAAGTATTATTCCAATCATTTATAAAGAAATAACCATCATATTACAATATGTTCAATGCATAGATCTTTTAAGTCTGTTTTCCTTGTCTACCGTCATTAATTAAGATAATGTTTGCCCTAAGTTAGTTTGCTAAAAAGGTATAACATTTCATAAAACTTCATAATTCATCTGTTACAAATTCACTCCCTCCTCCTTGGAAAAGAAGCTTTCTTCATACAATCACAATAAACATAGTAATGCAAACTGATACCAACCAGAAATTAAATATAAAACCTTAAATTAATTGCATAGCATAATATCAGACATTCATAACATTCATTAAACAAAAATATTCATTTGGTACATTCATACAGCACACATGCAATCACAAAATTCATCCATGCTGAAATATACACGAATCCTTATGTAAAACATTTTTAGCAAGTCACCTAAAACAAATATGAAGTATTTCTCATGATTCGACATATCCAATCCTTCAAACCCTTCACACTCGAAATGTCGTTTAGGATATCTAATCCTCTGTGATCATTTAACTCCGGGTTCATTGTCATTTGGGGGTGCCTGTGGCTGAACTTCCAGTCTGCGTGTTTGCAGCTCTATTGGTGTGAAAATTTCTTGTGGTACATCCATCCACTAGTGCTCGAGATCCTTAACCTCGGATTGCTTGGGTTTGTTGACAGCAATTTGATATAGATGTACTCTTCTGAACCGACCTTCTACTTTCACTTTCACCATGCGGAAACCCAACCTCCCTGTTACTTGGACAGGAATGTATTTTGGTAACTGATTGGGCAAATTTCTGATATAAACTCAACTATTCACTAAGGGTTCCCTTGACAGAGGATACACTATATGTTTCTGCATAATACTATTGTCCTTCAGCTTATTTGCTATCAAATTGAATCTAGTGTGACGTGTGAATGTGTATACTAACTGCAGGTGACTTACCATTTAATGATGGATTGTTGGCAAAGCTTAAATCCCTCTGAATATCTTTAACTACCCTTTTCCAATCAGTTATCCTACCTGTATGAGCATGTTTTTAAAGCAATAATTTGACTTCTTGTACCTGTCTCTTCGCTGCCCCATTGTTTTGAGGTTGGTAGGGTGGTGACTTTTCCACTGTTATAGCACGACTAGCACACCATTCTACAAATTCATGTGAAGAAAATGGTGGTTCATTGTCAATAACAAACACCTATGGATATCCTACATAATCAAAGACACTTTCCAATTTACGAGTCGTTTCTCGAGCTGTCGTGCTTGATATTAAACCCACTTGAATCCATTTTGAGAAACTATAGTTATTAAAGAATTTCGTCCCGCAAAAATAAAAATAAAATCGATATGTATACGTTGAAACGGTGCCGTACTGATATGCCAGGGCGAATAATACACATAAGGTTTTTTTTTTGTTTTGTTTAATCTAAGCAGCTGCCGCAGCTACGTAGATACGTTTCTGCTTCTACATTCATTTCTGGCCACCAATAAAATTTTCTTCAAGTTGTCTTAAATCTTCCTATGCTCAAGTGCGTTTGATGAATAGCTTCGAAAATCTCTTTTCTGAATGATGATGGTCCAATCAACTTGTTTCCAAAGAATAAACACCTATATTGTGTAATTAACTGTGCTCTTTTTGCAAAATAGACCTGATAAACTTTAGTTTGATACTGCTTTGGCAATGTTTTCGGCCAGCCTTCGGTGGTCCACAACCATACTTGTTTCAAAACTTGGTCAACCTGTATTTCCTCCGGAATGGACTTAACTACTAAAGACCTAGGATTTATATTCAATATATATACTGTTGAGACGCCTCCTCGTCTCCTGTTGGGTTGGATGAAGGCAACCTAGACAGTCTGGTACAGGGACTTGCTTTGAGTATACTGTCGTGTAATCGTAACCAGATAGAAATAAAGCCCATCTTAGTAAACGTGAATGTATTTCCGACAAAATGGCTTTCTTTTCTCCAAAAAATAATTTTACTGGTATTGAGTATGTTACGACCGTAAAATGTCTGCTATACAACAATTTATGAATTTGTTTACTCCAAATACCAAAACGAGCCCATTTAAACGTACCATTCCTTGTTGCATAATTCCAGTAAAGATAGGGTTGAGGAAGGAACAAATTAGTAACAAGCTAAAAATTGGTATGGAAGAAGGGGAATGTGTCAGGAACAACATACTAAAAGTCCCCTAAAATCCCACTGTAGCTTTTCCCGCAATTTTAAAAAATGGCCGCCATTTTTAGACGACGGCAGGAAATTGATGCAAATCGTCACCCTTCACGTTTATGCCTCTAGTCACCGTTCAAATCACAAGGCCATCAATCATATATGGTTGGAAAGCTTAAAATACAGAGAATCTAAATAAATAACATACATGCCCATCGTGCCCAATTTGTAGAAGAAGAAGAAGAAAGCAGAAAGTTTTGATAAAAAAGGTATATTTTCAGAAATCGTGGAAAGTTTGCAACACTGACAGTTATTGTACATCAACAAAAACAAACCAACGGATGTCTTTGATATTTATCTCAAACACAGCCAACAATGATACTGATCGGTGCAATACAAGCTGAGAAGTAAAGCGATAACCAATATTACTTTCTGAGCTCTCTGTACAAACGTGTATAAGGTGACTTTCACTTTTGCGGCTCTAGTCACCTTCTGTTATTACATAGGACCAAGAGTTATATATCGTTGGAAATCTTAAGAAACGTAAATTCGAACGAGGTAACTCTTATTCTAATCCAGCCCAATCTGTGAAAAGAGAAGAGTAAAACCGAAAATTTCGGGAGAAAATGTGATTTTTTTTTTTATGAATTGTTTAAAATTTCCAACACTGACAATTATCGTATGTCAACAAAACTCCACCAACGTTTTCACTATCATAATTATTAATTTACTTTAAAAATGGCGTACATTTTTCCCAATGGAGTAAGTTTGTGACACATAGTTTGTTTACATCACGTAAATCTAGCATAAAAATAATTTCTTGACAGTATTAGAAAGTAGCAGAAATTGTCTCGTTTGCATGGGAGAACCGCAATTCACACACTTAAAATCACTCTCAGCTACACTAGTCATTTGAATGTAATTTTCTGTTTGAAGGTCTTGTTTATAACTTGAATGTAATTTTCCTAAAAGTATTTTTCAAATCAAATTTAATGTTTGCATTAGACGTTAGTATGCATTTGAAGAACGTTTTTGTAACTAGTCCATTCAGACTTATTTAATTAGAAATCAATGAGACTGACAATATTATCTCCATCTCCATGGTCTTCATCATTTGGTTGTGCATTCATACTTCCAATTCCTCAACACTAACGACATAAATTAGAGCCCTGCTTTCCGACAACCGCACAGACGTTCACAGCCCTTTCTACAGTTACAGGATATTAAATGCATGACATTAAACGGAGCAGGTTCCTTGATCATTCTTACTGGTACAAGAATATCTCCTAATGTTTTCCATCCATATTCAGTCGCTTGCATTTCATTTCTACGCCACAATTGAACCTGATGATGTTCCACAATTGAGGTGACAATGCTGCTAATTGTATTTCGTTCTGAATGGGGCAGCGACTTACTACACGGATGTAGGAATGATACCGCAATGAGGTTACTGTTGCTGGACAATCGTAGAGCGCTAATAGAAATAATGTGCTAGCTTCAATCAGAGATTGTACAGAAGCATTATCATGGGTAAAAACTTCAAGTGATCGGCATAACTCTTCCCGTTTTAGAAGTAATTACAATGCCTCTTTCTTTCCGTGTCGATACAAACCACATGAAGTGTCGCATCCAGTTAAAGCATGATAACTGAGCAAAGCAGTTAGCACATTTGCCCATGTATCTTGCAACTTCTTAGTACTGAATTCTTTTGTCACTTGTTTTCCACGTCCTCACTTTCGAAATATGACGTCGTGCTGATGATTACCCTGTGCAAGCAATGAATTAAAATGTCAACATCCTCGCCAATTAGTACGACGTGCCCACAAGGATTTAAAGACTTGGCTACTGCAGTTTTAGCGATAAGTGCGTCAGCATAAGTTCTTGCTTGCTGGTTTTGAATTCCAGCTTGTGTTAAATGAGCCATCAACTCTCAGACGAAACAATTTTTATTTTTGGAATTACCCAAGAATTTATCTTTCGTGGTTTGCTAATACGGTTTCATTTGTGAATAACACCAAAGCTGAGTGAACCTTTGACTTACGTCGTTCCCGCTCAGCGGCTTTTGTACAGTTTTCAGTACAATGTCCATAAAAAATAACTGTTGTTTTCGTTCCAAAGTTTGTGAGTACATAGGATACATACGACTTGTACACGTCAAGGTATGTTCCATGTTGTGGCCAAACAACATGATATACAAGTCAGCCCCCATCTACAACGTACTCAGTGTTAACAATCTGAGTTTTAGAATCTATCCAATATTCAAACATGTTAAAGAAAGCAGATTTATTTCGCTTTCTTCATTGATATTTCTGTGAAGAGAGAAAGTGGATAGGGTGCAAGCTCGTAAGCAAAACACTGTCGGAGTTCTTCTTCGAACTTCACTACGCATATGATTTGGTTAAATATTAGCATGGTGTCCATAGCCAGCAGCTCATCACGGATGCACACTGCATTGTGCATTGCGGATAGTGGGATAACTTTATCTTTTTGTTTAAGTTCCACATTTCCAAAAGTCTGTCCAAACATTCCTTCCGTAGCAGCCAGTTCTATTTCCTTAGCGGTTGATCTACTGTTTTCTTATCAGTTGCTGTGAATTTGCGACTATTCTGAGCAAGGTGAGTTGCATACTTCATATTTTGCTCTGATATAAAATAGTGGCTGTATGATATAAGGTGCTGAACCTGTGTAAATGCTTATATTTGTAAAATTATTAGCGTACTTGTAAAACAGAACGTTCACATGTTATAAACACCGTTTTTGTTGCTCTCCTCTGTCTGATGTGAAAGTAGTACGTTCCTACGTAAGCAAGTGCACAACGGGGTTATTTGAGTCAAAAAAATGGGTCTATTTGAGCCAACGGGGGCTATTTGAGTAAAAAAAATGGGTCTATTTGAGCCAACGGGGGCTATTTGAGTCAGGTGTATGAATTTATGTGAACTTATGCGAATTTATTTAATTTATGAATTTGAATTTTGTATTTATGGTTTAGCCTACATGATGCATGAATGCAAGACAAAACATTTCATTTTCGGATGGTACGGACATACAAATAAAAAAATAAATACGAGTGAAATAATGAAAACATGGAGAAGGCCGTCCAAAGTGTAATAAAAGGTGATTTGAATTTATATGGAGCTTCGCAGTTCTGCCGTGTAAATTTGAAACTTGGCGAAGGAAAGTTCAGGTCGAAAGGTTGAGACTAACCTTGGGTGATAATGATAAGATAGTTCAAAGTGCAAAACCGAAAGCCATAGGACTGACAGAAGAACAGGAGGAAAAGTTCGTGTTGCGAATTATGACTCGCACGGAAAAAGGACTAGCCTGCATCCCTGAAACTATTCGTAAAGCTGTTCATCGATATGTAATAATAAATCAAATTACGCATCCTTGGAGAAACAAAGGATTAGCTGATGCAGATTGTTTTTCAAGTTTCATGAAAAGACATCCGAACTTATCATTACTAAAACCTGAGACCCTTTGAAGAGCTCGTTCCGAGGGCATTAATAAGGAAGCAGTGAGTGATTTTATCAACTGTTGAAATCTGCTACTTCGACGATTAGTGTCAACACAAAACCACAACATACATACAAGGTGAATGAAACAGAACCCAAGCAAGGTCATTGCCAAGAAGGGGAAAAAGAGGTGGTTGCAAAGTACGTATATAGAGAAACTGGGTGGTTACTCTCACTAGCGTCGAAAGAGGCGACAATGTCATTGTGATAGTCTCTTGCAACGCAGTTGGACAATACACCCACCATTTGTTAATTTTAAAGGTCAGCTTATGAGAGAATAATTCGTCAACAATCTACTACCGTCTTGTCATGTTTCCTTAGACAGTGGTTACGTTAATGAAGAGCTGTTTGTTCGCTGGCTCGAGTTTTGTCAAACAAACAGGGTTGAGGGGAAATGTCTATTAATGTGTTTTTCACAAATTATATAGAAAAGGGTATAATTTAAGAATATGCATGGACGCTAATGCGATTAATGTAAACAATGTTGATACAGCGAAAGACCCAAATAGCTCCGTGAGCAACCCAAATAGCCCCGTGATTAATACTAATCTCGAATTCTGCCATTTTTATTTTAAATTCGTTTTCAGAATTTCTATGATTTAACAAGTTCTTTATTCTTTAATATGTTGTACTATAATAATGTACGTCGGTTTTGGGAACTTTTGACTTTTCTCTCACTATACTGAAATAGCCCCGGTCTACCCTAATATTTGACCTGCTATTTTTCATTTAACTAAATTCAACATATTACACATAGTTATCGTAGCTAAAACACCAACAAAGCAAAAGCAAAGTTTCAATGGGTCATATTCCATACTGGCTGCGTCATTCATGTGAAGTATTCCCAAAGAGTATATGGTAATATTTGGATTACTTTTATGTATGTCTTTTATGTGTGTCTTTTTTGTCTGGGGAGTTGTATTATTTATTGAACGAAAAAACAAGTGCTGTCAATTTAGCTAAGCTATATTAAAACACATAAACTCGTACCTGTGAAATTTCTCTTTCCACGAATCACTTTCAGTCCTTTAGTGCCAGCTACACTACCTTAATTTCTGCACTTTTATCAAACAAATTGCCAGCTAATTTTATTACAATCGGATTATCCCGTCCACTTACAATAACTGAATAAAAGATCAAGGGTTAGAAGCCACCTACTTAAATTCCCGCCTAGGTTCAATCTTTCCCGCCGAATGACTAATCACTGTAGTATACTGCTTCTTCCTCTTGCTTCTCAGAGTATGGTAACCATATTGTACGGAAGGGAACTTTGACTCCTTGTATATCTCGTAATCCTGTTCTACCATAAGGATATATAGCCAAAAATAAATAAATAAATAAAAATCAAAGAAATAGAATGGCCAACAATAAAAAATTAACAAATAATAAAGCAATAGAAATGCTTTTTTTTTTTAATTTCGAAATTTTCTTTTTATACAAATTAGGCACGCTATGCACAACTGTTGCCTCGTTGGAACATTAATGTGCTTTATAGAGTTTCTAACTGTCATTCGTAGTTGTATGGTAATTACGACAGTGACCAGGCACTGCACATATTCTTTTCTTAAATCCTATATACAGCAAATTTTAAACAATTCATTAAAAGAATCATATTTTCTCCCGAAATTTTGGGTTTTACCCTTCTCCTTCCACAGATTGGGCTGGATTAGTATAAGAGTTACCTCATTCGAATTTACGTTTCTTAAGATTTCCAACGATATATAACTCTTGGTTCTGTGTAATAACAGAAGGTGATTAGAATGACGTAAAAGTGAATGTCACCTTATGCACGTTTGTACAGAGAGCTCAGAAAGTAATATTGGTTATCGCTTTACTTCTCAGCTTGTATTGCACCGATCGGTATTATTGTTTTCTGTGTTTGAGATAAATATCAAAGACATCCGTTGGTGTGCTTTTGTTGATGTACAATAACTGTCAGTGTTGAAAACTTCCCACGCTTTCTGAAAATATACCTTTTTTATCAAAACTTTCTGCTTTCTTCTTCTTCTACAAATTGGGCACGATGGACATACATGTTATTTATTTGGATTCTCTGTATTTTAAGCTTTCCAACCATATATGATTGATGGCCTTGTGATCTGAACGGTGACTAGAGGCATAAACGTGAAGAGTGACGATTTGCATAAATTCCCTGCCGTCGTCTAAAAATGGCGGCCATTTTTCAAAATTGCTGGGAAAGCTACAGTGGGATTTTAGGGGACTTTTAGTATGTTGTTCCTGACACATTCCCCTTCTTCCATACCAATTTTCAGCTTGTTACTAATTTGTTCCTTTCTTGGTCGCAAAATGGGCTATCTTTACTGGACTATAAGCCGTATGGATTGGCATCTGTGAACAAATACACCTCCTTATTAACATTGAAAACATTATTCTTCGTACAATCTGTCGATACTAACATTTTGATAGTTTCAAACTGTTTTTGATGTGATTCGGTCCAATTCCATTTGACATTTTTCTTTAACAAATTATGAAGTAAATGACAGCGTTGACAGATGCGGAATATTTTTTTGAAAATAGTTTACGAGTCCTAAAAAGGAATGCAATTGTGTAATGCGTTCGGGATGAGTGCATTGCATTACAGCCTCCTTATGCTTCTGTATTGGAATATAATTATCTGCTGTTAACTCATGACCCAAATATTCTATTTTCGTTTTGAAAAATTGGCATTTGTCCAGGTTTACCTTTGTTTCTATCTTGGAACCGCTGTAACACTTGGATAGTCTTTTGGTAGCAATCGTCCACTCCTTTCCCCCAATAATCACGTAATCTAAAAATGCCTGAGCCCATGGACAATCTATCAACACGATATCCATAAAATTGTTGGAATATGAAGGGGCTTGATGAAAGACCGAATGGCAATCTTCTCATTCTATATAATCTCCACGGTATGTTGCTTAAGATTTTTTGGGATTCCTCATCCAATAACAATTGCTGGTATGCTTGTTGCCTGCACAACATATATCTCCACCTCTTCTTGCAATTTGTTTAAAATGTCTTCTAACATGGGCAAAGGATAAAACATCTTTTCTAGGCATTCATTCACTGTAACTTTGTAGTCAGCACAGAATCCCCTGACTTATTAGGCACAATCACTATACGAATAGACCAGTTAGAATATAGTATTCTACCAGTTTTAATATTTGTTGCCTAACTAATTTATCCAGAGCATCATTTACTGCATTCTCATAATTAGAGGTCGGATCTATATGCACAGAAAACAGCTAAAATATGCACGCAAATATTCTGTAAAAATGGCAAAAATATTATCTTAAATATGCACTAAAACAATAAGTCAATATTGCAAAAAAGACCTAAACATGATGTAAGCTACTAAACATTTTTCTGCAGACTATGCACATTTTTTTATATCTTCATTCAATGTATCAATTCTGTCCGTTGCTACAGTTAGACCTATTACCTGGTATAAAACTCGTCCGTTTATCGGTAACGATATTTTTGTACGCAGAGAAAATTCGCAGCATTAAAAAAACCTGTCAGTTGTATGCATTTTAATTTTAGGAATTTTACTACATTCTTCCCTAGCTCAACATGTTTCGGCCCTGTTGAAGTTCTAAAACATCTCAAGAGACCTCTTCTTTCGAGGCTTCGTGATTTTAGGGTATTTATATTTCATTGATTGTTATTCTGACAAGTGCAAACAAGTATACTAAATGGAATAAACTCAAAAAGTTTGATTATCGATATGTTGTTACTTATTGCAGTTGCGTGCACAGGATCACAGTTAAGGGGATTAAACAGTTTTCTGCTTGAAATAATAAAAATAATTTAGGTAATGATATCCCCTGTGCAATGTGTGCACGCCGTGAACAGCACTGGGATGTGGATGTAGCACTCCACATATTCTTGATCTACGACCTGAAGTGAGGTGGGGTCGACCGCCTTTACTTCCCAGGTTCCCAGGTGTACCAAGGACACTTGTCTCACACAGCGACCGTGGCTTAGCGGTAGAACATTGACTTATTATTCAGGAAATCCTGGGACCGATCCCAGCGATCGACTATCCCGACTGAGGTTTATCCGGAATTTTCTTCAGTCACACCAGGCAAATTAGGTCCTGGTCAACCCTACAAAATTTAACTTACTCCCTTCCAATTTTGACTGTACACCCCAAACTGAAAATCCGGCCGGAATTCCTGGTTCAAACGTAAGGAAAAATAATTTAAAATTCTGCATTGTCCTCCTGGTTGCTGGGTATAAATTGGGTCAGGCCCGATCCGAAATCTGTACCCGGTCAACAACTTTACCCGAATGACCCGGTGACCCGTTTCATCTCTGCTACGAAGCAACGCAGTCAACAGGAGTGGCGTAATGACTTACATCTCCAACAACTAAGCAACAATATGGAGGTTGAGTGAGCACTTACTGTGCTCAAGTCGACCATCCTCACTTATGCTTTCCTTGGTTGCGCCTTGTCTCACTAAATGAAGGAATTGTACCTTTCTTTATGCCAGGATTTACTTCTTCTCACATTCCTTATCTTACCTAAGTATATCGCGCGCTACAATAAATTCATTAAACAACAAGTTTGTGTATTAAACCATATAGAATAGTCATTTTAAACGACAAAAATATTGTACGAAATCGACATCGCTTTTCTCATGTTTGGAATATAATTTTGAATTTATTTATGGCTTTTTTGTATCTCAGGTTCGGGCACGAATAAGGTAAGGGAGAGTATGTTTGGAGCTGGTCGGCCAGGGTCTAGTTCGAGGTACCATCCCGGCATTTGTTTGGTGCGACTGACAAGAAAAATTCTTGGGAAAATTTCAATCATTTTTTTTTTTAAATATACTAAATCATCTCATCAAATCAGATACCTTTAACACCTCGTTTTCTATTGCCGTCCTTTTAGTATAAAAATTATTAAGAATTTTTCATGCTACCTTTTTACCTGTTTCCGAACAACTGACTGATTTATAAAAGTACAGTTCCTGTAGGATTAGAAGTGTCATGAGAGATTGTTAACATCTTAGAATATCCAACATCGAGTAGCCGTAGCTAAATTGGTAGAGTGTTGACTTCGCATTCTCAAGTCTCATATTCAAATCCGGAGATAGACCATCCTGACTAGTGCATTTCCAAGGTGTTCTTTCAGTCAGACCATTCATCATGCACATACTGTTTTCAAACAAATTTGAACTAGCCGTGATTTGACGGCTGCAAGCGTTGTCACTTACCCACTGGGAACACTGTAGTACATGCTAGAATATAATTGCCATTGACTCATTCATACCTGATATATATCTGATTACATTAATACTCCATATGCTGATACGAGAATATGAGGACACTAAATACTGTTGCTGTAATACCCGATGAAGAGAACTACCGACACTGTTACACTTCCATAAATTTTAACCATTACGTTTCTCGAAAACTATAAGAAAAGCGAATCATCTCCCACTATTCTGTCAAGAATGGAAGTAAAGCAGCAGAGTTCCTTGCGAATTACTCAATATAATTTCGGTATAAGATAATGTTAATTTAGAACACTGCACTTAATTCATCTAGCACACTAGGTATCTCAAAAGCAACCGGATTTTTAAAAGAGAATTTGTCAGTCTGACAACATAAAAATAAATCTAGTGTTTCCAATAAAACCATCTTGAATTTCATTTTAATATTACATTAACAAACTTAACCTTCACGTGCAGGTAGCGTCTCTAATTCTTTTGTGGAATCTTCATGACTTGTGAAACGAAAATTCTCGGGAACTCGCCTAATAGGACTTTCCTATTAATGAAATCAGTAATAATAGTCTAACTCTTTTTTCAAAGGTAATAATTAAAGATAACTTTTAATTCTCTTTGGTTACTGCTGTGTACATACAGACCACCAAGCTAACTTTCTATGGTTACTTTTACTCCAAAAACTAGTGATGCAAGCAAGTTTGCCAGTAAGAATTAGCATTTACATTTGAGGCTCTATACTTGAGTGTGACCTGCCTGTAACACTTTCATCTTAACTGAAAACGGCAAAATGGAAGAGAGAATCTTTTCATAATGCCCAATCTACATTAATTTCCCAGCATAAATATTAATAAATAAATGCTTTGGTTATAGCTCTGTATTTTTCTCTTCTTTCTGAAATTTATATTTTAATTTCAACTTTTATATTAATGCAATCCTGTACCTAGTGTGGTGGCTCTTCGTCTCCTAATCAGGGTGTGATCCTAGATTCAAGCTCTGGGATCGACAGTCCTGACTGGAGCTTTTCTGGGTTCTTTGAGTGTCACTAGATGGCTAGTGCCGAGGTGGTATGACACAAAACGGCCATTGTCGTCAACGTCTCATTCCATTTCTCACGGATTGTGTATATTTGTAATACCTTACGGAATCCTTTAAATGCTGCGAGGGCCATAAATATAAAGCTTACTTTTCCTTTCCTTTATATTAGTTTTAAAATAACCAGAGCGTTACATTCTTTTTATCATATATTGAAGGTGCCTCAGTGGTAGTGTGCTCACCTCTAGTGTGTGGGGGTTCCGTATTTGATCCCGGATCGTGCCATGTGGGCTTTGTCGGCCTGAGCCTTAAGTGACTAAAGGCCATAAATAAAAATTATAATTCAAATCAGAACCTTGTGGTGTACAAACCCCATGTATATGAGTTTTCTCGTTTCTTCCCACTTTTTTTCTTCCACCATTTAACCCATCATCATCCATCGGCCTAAGCCAAAGTTCCCCAAAAGCCTTAAATTAAATTCAAATAAAATTTCACCATATTGTTAATTGAATATATGCCTAGTTGGTACAGATAAGTGGAACCCATGATCAGATCCCTCTCTCATATTCACTGTTCTTGAATCGGTTATTTGAAATCAAGATTTTTTCATCGGGCCAATTCTGTTTAAATTAGTATCGAAGAAAATTTAACATTTTAGTTGCAAGTTTTACGAGAATTCATCTCATAAATAAACAATTCGCGATCTCGAGTTGTTTGACCAAAAGAGATACACGTAATTTTGAATGGTCGTGTTTGGTTTCAAAAGGAACCATGATTAAATATCGAATTTCTTGGCGTGTCCACTGTAGAAAATTGTCTCATTTTTCGCATCAATCATTTGAGCTCCAAATTGTGCTTCAGAAATTGATATCGTTTATTTGAAAGGCCATATCTAATATTCAATAAATTGTTGGAAAAGCACTTTGGGAGTCAAAACAACGTACAAACTTTTGACTGCAGTTAAAACAAATCGGAAAGTCTGTCTCATAGGTATCTAAAATGAGAAAATACAGACTGTGGCCGAAAAATTAGCTAAGCTCTCTTTAAGTTTGATTGAATGTCTGTTATCTAATATCTTCCTTTTGTGTCTGAATGATGCAAGATAAAATGTTAAATTTACATAATCATATCACTTGTAACTGTAAATTACTCTAAATAATATTTTGAAATAAATTGTCATAGATTTTCGGAGTTATAACGCTTTTCTTAGTAGATGAAATTGAAGGTACTTTAAATGCTTAAACTTACTTTAGAGAAAGCTATAGCTGTAATACCAAAATTGAAATTTCCCTTATTTAAAATTGGTTTGATTTTTTTTTTCTTTAAATATAAATAATGCTACTAGATTCAGTTATCATTATCTTGCTATTTTTTATTGTTCAATAAAATATTATAAGAGTGTACTAGAAATGAGTATTCATTTTAGCTTGAAGTTCATATAGACCCCTGTTAGCAATTTAAATAAACCCAGTATTTTAACAGAAGTACGGTTAATTTCACTAAAAGGGCTATAACGTATGAACAAAGATGTATTAGGTTCTTAGCAAATTTATAGCACAAGCGAATTTTATACAACCCTCAATTGAAAATAAATATCGTTAACATACTAGAAGATATCTAATTTACTAGGAGAAAAAGAAAAGTCTTCGACTCTTATTTTTTCAGCCAAAATAAGCAATATACAAGATAATCAAAATATAGAAATTGTTCTAAGTACCTATCACTATTTTCCCCACATAGCCACAACAGGGTTTTAGGCATTTGTCACATCTCAGTGTTGTAAAATCGGCCGGTTGATCGTGGAACCACCGCCAGACAGCGATCTTCGCTTCATCGTCGGAAATGAACCTCTATCCTTCCAGGAACTTCTTAAGTGGACCGAACACGTAGAAGTCACTGGGACCGAGGTCTGGACTATACGGTGCATGCTCCATAATCTCCCATCCAAATGATATTGAATAACACTTTACTGCTTATACGACGTGGACGTGTTGAGCACTAAAGCCATCTTTGCCAGCTGGCAGCGGCGCCATGTTAATCTCGATACGTTAGTCTCGGTCTCGTCTCGAAAGACGATAGACCAAAAATTTACTGTCCCTTGTTTGAAATGGGTACACAGGCTTTCCGATCTCAGTATAAGAACAATAATATTAATATGATATTAACATAGTTTGTTAAATTGTTATTGGGGTTTAGATTAGAAATTATATTCTGAATTACAGAGAAAAAGCATTACAGTTTTAAAGTAATATGAAGCTCTAGTTAGGATATATAGAATACGAATAAATGAGATAGATTAAAATATTTCTATTGCGGAAACTGATCCATCTTATACCACAAATTGCGAAATTGGTGTACGTAATATATACCTAGGTAAGTTTTGCTATTTCTAAATTATATTTAAATTGACCGAATAACTTAAAATTTTTAAAAAAAATAGTCGAAATTTTCTACCAGATTTATAGAAATGAACGTACACTGTTAAATATTTTCCTGAGAAAAGCTAGACAACCATAGCAACATGGGAATTTTCAGTAATCTGGCTAATAAAAGGTATCCGTCATACAGGTCTCAGGAATGTTTGGAGCAAAAGAAAAAAAGAAAGTCAAAGATTTGAACAGGGTACTTTAGTCAAAAGTCCAACGCCGTACTGACTGCTCGAAATTTCCAGTTAAAAGAGAACAGTTTAGAATGTTAGAATTGTGTTGCCTGAATCCCCAAGAAGTTAATCCCACGACTTACACCACATTTTAACCATTTATGTAATCGTCATTTAGGGTTTGGAATGCCCATTCACTCAAAATGTTTGCCATTTCTACCAAGATAAGAAGTGCCAAATTGGCGGCAGCAAACACTTCTCTCATTCTGCGCATGTGCAGAACTGAAAACGAAAGATATCCAGATAATCATACGAAAAGTCTGTCTGGGTTTCCCTCCATTACAGTGAAACAACATGAATACTAAAAATTCTCCGAAACTTTCCTTAGAATTCCTAGAAACGTTATCAATTTTTGTAACAGTGTACATACAATATGTGAGAAAAATTTTCCTCATTGTAAATTTTTGTACAAAGAAATAATCAGATACAAAGAAATTGAAAATAGCATTTACCGAACTTCATAGCCACACGAATCAATTATTTTACAATACTGCTCTCTACTGATTAAAAGAACAAATTCATAAGTATGGATTACAGCTGCACGTCCGTACATTAAAGCAAATAAGAATGAAGTGTGTTCTCAGTAGGCGCTACTTTCAAATAGAGTATTGCAAATCTTATAAACTGAAATAAGCACATTGGTATTTCAAATAAGCCGTGTCACCAGATGAAAATGCTATTCCTACAATCCGAGCGACCGTCAATTCAAATTTGACGCTTGCTCCACCTCACTTGATTTTTATAAAAACAATACTGTTTTTATCGAATATACAGGCATATTTACGTGATCGGTTGTGCAGAATTTCCTCTGCATAAACTAAGAACTTCCTAAGGGAAACTTTATACAACATTTAGGCTTCAGCAACAAGTGCTGGGAAGCCTTATACAATCGCTATGTCTGTCTACCGACAACTTTCAAATCAGGAACTATCAGGGCTACGAAGATAGTTGAAGTGTCCTGCGACTGAGCTCCGATTTGCTTGTTTCCATATTCGTAGAAATATGTTTTGTCTCAATTTTTACTAAGGTACCGATCGGTTAGTATTGCAAAGGTCTTTTCATTTTTTAAAATATAATAAGTAAATGGTGTAAGAAAAGATCTTTATTATAATTTATACAGTTTGGCTTCTTGACGTATGCTTTACAGTCTTTACGGGATCAGTCTAGCAGAGCCTGATACAAGTATCAACAGAAGTAAGAAACTATCAGCAGGGAGAAAGCGTGAGGATGAACATTCGCAGAAGAAAATACGTGTCTGTATTTATCCGTCTCCTAACCAATCTCCAAAACCTTTATATTATTTCTGAAGGACAACAGAACTTAGTTTAGCATTGATAACTTGACTACTTATCTTAGTCATATTTTTAAACTATAACATGTTACAAAAATCATCAGAATGAAACTAATTGTCACAAGACTTCTTCTAGTATGAAACAACATCAACAAAAACATTAAATTAATATTATCGACATTTATGAAGTAAAGCTTATAGTCTCAATGGGCAAATCTCGGTCTTGGTCTCGTTTCGAATAAGTCTCGATGCATGGAGTCTCGGTCTCGGTACCATGCCTAAAATAAGCATGAGAGTCACAAGTTACGTTTGAATCTCATTCTTTACAGTGACACGCGTCAAATATTCATCGCTCCTTGCGGATTCCTTATACTGTAGAGAGTGGAAAAGAATTGGGAGCGTATTTTCTAGTATCAAAAGTTTCTCACGAAACAAAGAAAAAAAGTTTATTTTAAAAAATAAATAAAAACGAGTGTAGTTTCGGAGATAGAAGAGTCAGAAGCGAGAACAGCATCGTCATAAATAACGTTATATCTCGACAAATAATGACGTAAACCACATCTTTTAAGTAAATCATTCTCGAAGTTTTACCCACAACATCTATCAAAAGTTTGATTGACGAATGCACAAATTCGGCGCCTATGTGCCTCAAGAAAGTATACCAGAACACTCGTTTATAAATGCTATACTACTGATCCAACTCTTTTTAAGTCGTGTCCAACTTTGTTTCTTGCGAAGATTATAGCATATTGATCTTTTTATCAACTTCATTCGTCAAAGGGAACATATACAGCTCAGCAAGGGGTTTCCCTACGATTTTACAGTTAGTCCTAAAAAAGACCGGTTCACCCCCACTCCACACACTACCATTGCAGCAGGAAAGATTTTACGGTTTTCCCTCACACAATAAAATTTTAAGAAATTGTTTCCTAAAGGGAACTTCACTATTGACTACGTAGTTTGGAAAAAGCTCAGACGGGCGCGCGGCGATCGAAGTATTTATAAATATCTAGTGGCCAAAAAAAGAACTACAACATGTTCAAATTGACCGCGTATTATATCAATCTTAACACTGAGCCGTTCCAAGAAAAGCCTACTCCTTTGAATGTTTATCTTGGTGTCTCAATGACACTAATATTTTGTCTGAAATAAACAAGGGCAAAGACTTTTAGATTTTCCCTCGTATTTGCAGGAGTGAAAGATGTTTTGGAACAAAATGTGTAATATGACCTATAAGAAAAAATAAAATTAGTTTCGTTTAATGGTGTGCCATTCCAACTCATTCCTTTCGAATGGATACTGGATCATACGACTTTTTGTAAGTCCTGGATTCTCTAATCAGAAAGCTGAAATGTTTCTCAAGCTGAAATACTAAATCATTATCTTGCGACTCTTCTACCTTCGCCTTTAAGTTAATACGCACAGCGAATTAGCCGCTACTGTACGGTAGTAATCTGAGTGCGGTTAGTTAGTGCAAACAAAGTACAAAGCTAGTTGGGAATTCTCGTCATCTGATGGAATTTATCAATTTACTTTACACAATATTGAAATAGCATAGAGTAGATCAAGCGTCAAGAAAACTTTCCACAGAGTTCAGATTGCTGTAGTTGCTCAACCTCTCAAGATTTAATGCAATGAAGTCTGATGAGTTTCCCAACTCTATCGCCTTTACGCTGATTGACTTGGAAGAACTTCGTGTTTGGTGGTCCTCACGGAATGTGATGCTCAGCTGTTAATGATCTGTATGGGCTGCACGAAAGAAAAAGTCTGCCAATGGAACAGCTGTCCAGTTTCAGACAAATTGGTTCGGAAAAAGGGAAACATATTTGGCGGTTTCACTAACAGGTAGCATCTCTCATCCCCTCTCTTTTCTTTATAACTTTTGGTTGTTTCATATAAAATTGGATCACATCATATTTAATTTATCTTAACGTGGCGAGTGACAATTTATTATAGCTGTAATTTTCTATGAACAAGAACAGTATTATAGGTTCATCTTGATTATCCAGATACACGAAATAGTCATTTTCCACATGAAACACATTTTATATTCAGAAGGTTAAAGAAAAATGAGATAAAAGATAATCTAAGCAGATGATACTAAATGATGTTAAATAAAATCTGTATCAACGTGTTTCAATCTCTTCTCACAGTTCCATTCTCCCGTCACTCGACTTCTTCTTTCTTTGCTCACTTCTCATTTGTCTCTCAGCATACTTGTAGCCAGAAAAAAGAAATAGTATGGCAGAAAGTTATCCATTTGAATAAAGGTATTCATACAATTGGAAAATCAATAGGCAAACAATGCAATTGCAATTAAATTGCAAATATGTGAGTGTTTAATAAATAAGTATACATAATTTGCAGCTAATAAAAATGTTGAAAAAAAATATTGCTAAAATCAAAATATGTCTATAACGTACACAGAATAAACAATACTTCCTTATTCTAGTGAACAATTCGTGTATCTGTGTGTGCTTACTAGTAAAAAAAATATCTTAAACAAAATGTTGTTCTCACATTAAAATCAGGGTTGGAAAAACATGTTTTTAAAAAAACAAAACATATGTTTAAAACGTGTTTTTTATCCTTCTGTTATTCTAAACACGTTTTTATAGACTGCAAAGAACACTGTTTAAAACGTTTTAAACATTTTCTTAAAAATAAAAAATTGGTAGGAGTTACGATAGATACTCCATCTGTAGTAGCTTCTATAATGTTTCAATCGCACTTCCGGTCTATTCAAAAGCATTTACAAGAAATTGTAGGTTTTATTTTACTAAATTTGATAATTTGCTATTTATTAAAATCCAATGACAAAGTATTTATTATATAAAAGGTAAAGGTATATCCTTGCAATGCGCACGCGCCTTGAACGGCGCATGGGGTTGCGGAGGTAGCGATCCACATATTCTCTACCAATAGCACGAGGTGTAGTGGGGTGGTCAGAGGTCCGTACTGGATCCACGGGCATTGAAGGGGGCGTACCACCAGAGATATATTTAAAATTTAGAGAACATTGTCTGACTTCAGCTAACTTTAACTATCCTCTACTTTTACTATTCTTTTTTTAAAGAAAATGATCAAATTCCAAAAATGTTTATTAGACATTTCAAAAAATTATACATTACATACATTACAAACTTCTAGCAAACAATGTATGGATTCAGAAAAAACTTATGGATATTTTCATACTTACCGAGTATGGCAAAAACCTCAGAAATGATAGTTTCTACAATATCACATAACAAACACGCAATACATATCTGATAGAGAACTGATACAAACTTATACAGAACTAATATTTTTATACACTTTATTACATATTAGATTATAACTAAAATAAATTACAAAACTGATATATTTCTACATTTGTAATTACCTGGTAGAATACAAAATGACTAGCAAAAGGCAGCAGGCTTCTAAATATATTCCTTCTTAACAGAGGAAACAGTCACGGATCAGGATATCTAGCAATCTTTTTACTTGTAGAACACAAATAGTCTATCACTTTTTCTGGTTCGATTTTACTGGCGAGCTCTCTCTCTCGAAACTCATTAGTAACAGCGTTTCCAAATGGACTTGACTCAATGAACTCCTCAAACGGTTCTTTATTATCCTTAGTTTCGAAAACGCCCTTTCGCAACCTGTGTAACATGAATGGTTAAAATGAATTTTTACATTCTGAACAAAGTGTCAAATTGTGCATCAAACAGCCTGTACTTTAAGAGGACAAGAAAAGCACAATAAACACATTTGGTACAGAAGTTCTTCTTGTCACATTTTTTATCTCTTTGAACTTTATCTTGCCTGAATCTGGTACCCCAGAATCCACCTCAAAGAGATCATCAGTCTCACCATAGTCATCTTCTTGGAGTGCTTGATTGCATTTATATGTGTAAGTTACATCGTCCAACAAACTTGTACTTACGTGTTCCCACTGGTTCGAAAACCTGAAGAGTTGCTCTCTTACTGTAGCGACATCCGTTTGGCAAAGTTCAGTGACTTTATACAGTACTCCATCTGGTAATCACTTGGAAAAGTCTTCAAAATTGGCTGGATCTAAACAGGACAAGTCATCATAAAGTTCTTTGTGTGCTACGAAACGGGTCTCAATATTCGTACTGGCAGTATCCATGATTGTGTTGAACACATTTATTCTGAAGCGATCGGCCGCAGTTCCAAGTTGTGTTGATTCGTCTCTTCACCAGGTAAAATTTTCGCCATTGAAATTCCTTTCTCTGTAAACTCACTGTTTACTTTCACACTGGAAATAAGCCCCTCTAACCGCTTGTTAACGAATTCAATAAAATTGGCTGATACACTAAGAACCTCTGTGCAGTGTCTGCCAGCCTCTTTCAGTTTCTGTGTGACAGAGTTAATCATATTCCAGACTTTGATATAATGCAAATTCTGAATTTGCAATAACGTTGACGCGTTTGACATAATCGAAAATACCTGCAATTAAATGAACGCTGTAACAACATATACATTTTTCTGCAGATTGTTTTCGAGCATTAATACCTACTTCATTAGTCCATTCAGTGAAGTTTCCAAATATTTTTGTTAGGGCTGCTTCTTTACTGAGAAACCTTGTATCGCCGATTGCAGTAGGACGTATTAATTTCGCGCTTCCGAACCGGTTCTTCAAAGCAACTTTCAATTTATCGGCTATTTTATATGAATCACTGAAAAAAGAACATGAATTCAGCGCCCCACATAAAGTAACTTCTGGTTCAACTGAAGAAGTAACATCACAGACAAACAGATTTAGAACATGAGAACTGCACCATACATGAATATGATTCATATTTTCTTTCTTCAAGAAAGCTACAACACCCTTGTACCGTCCTCGCATGTTACTTGCCCCATCCGTGGAGCCACCAATGCATAGAGAAATGTCAATGCCATTTCCGGAAAGCACGTTTTGCAATTCATGGTACATATCTTCTCCCATTTCAGAAGATACTTTTATTATTTCAATGATTCTTTCAGCGATATCCCCTTCTTTAGATATGCATCTTACAGCGACAACACCATGGTCAGTGGTCGTGATGTCTTGCGATGTGTCCATCATGGTTGCATAAGAACCAGCTGTTCTAAAGCAGTATATATATATACTGCTTTATATTGGGTCTGTCTTACTAAAAAATTTAATAGTCTCGATAAAGCTTCCGCGATTCACAGTCTCATCGCTGATATCATATGCTCCTTCATGTTTATCACCAAGAAACGCTAAACCCTGCATGCCAATTGATTTTATTGTTTACAACACATACAACAGCATGTCTACGAATAGCAACTTTTCTATTTCTTATATCTTGTCGAGGACCAGATAAAAGAGCAGAAACGTCTTTACCAGAACATTTCGCTAGATATGCAGATGAAGAAGACTTGTGCATTTGAGACGATTCATGTTCTTGGACCCTTCCATAGATGTGCCTCCATGAATTACAACCATTCTTTGAGGAAAAAAAGTAGTTTTTCCGGAAGCAAACACAAGGCACACACTGCAGTACAAGCTGAAATAAAAAAAGATGCAAACTAAACTAATTATAATTACAACGTATAGCAAATCTCGCATTAGTATTTGTTTTCATGTCAGTGACGCCTACAGAGACTAAATAAAGGGAACTCTAAAATTATTAGTTTTTTGTTAACCTTTTTACTATTACAGGTGAGTGGAGAAGATTGCACAATAATGAACTGCATAAAGTAGGGGAGAGTAGGTATCGTTGTAACATTTTTTTCTGTTTTTCTACCTCGCCACTATAAGATAATAAACGGATTTGTTTCCATTCTATAATTTATTAGGTATATTCTTAGGTGTACGTAGGTACAGGTTGAGCAGTTGAACTACAGTTGTTAATAAGCTATAAAACAGAAAATCCAAGCATCTGGAGTGTTACAATTATCCCCGTATGTGGGAAGGATGTAACATTACATGGGTATGGTTGTAACAAGCTGTTGTAGCCTAAGATATACACCCACTTTACACTATAAACTAAAAAAACTTCAAACCTTTGAAGGAATATATTAAATTGAAATGTGTAACGGAAATATAAAAAGATGTAAGTTAGTTAGTTAGTTCAAGGTTGGTTGGTTAGTCACAAAGTTAGTTAGTTCAAGGAGCTACATTTAGTCCACAGTTAAAATTGCTAATGATTGTTGATGACTCGTAAATATTTTTTTTACTTCACATTTGAATACATTACATTCGCTCAAAAAATTTATCGGTTTATTGAATTGAATTGCTCGGTACTCAGCATGAAATTCTAGCAGTAAAAACTTGTGAAGTTTACCTACAACGTTCCACACACCACTTCAGTATATTTCTATTTATCTGTGTTTCTTTTTTTTCAAAAGACAGAATTTATTTTTAAACCTAACTTTTTAAAATTAAGCCTACAAAGACGTTCTAAGCTTGCATGTATCTGTGTCATACTTCATTGTAGATCACCCAATTCCTTTGAATTTCTTCTTTCCCATCGTCTGTCTTTCTGTAGAAAATTAGCACTGGATTAAATGCTCCTTTCACTTCTGATTTCTGCTTTGGCTGAATTGGATGATTTTTCATAAATGTGTCTACTGTCCAGTTATCACTAAATCAAAATACACGTTCATTTGTCACCAAGTGCAGCACTAGTAGAAGCAGCTGAGTTATCAGCAATTACAGTCTCAGTTGTTGATGTTAATTCAACCCGATCAGTTGCACATGCTACACCTTCGTCTGATGATGGTAAAACAGGACTTGATTTTTCGGTTGAGAAATACTGTATCGTGATATTTTGCTGCATGTCTTTGAACTCTCCTCTAGTTCATTTCGTCGTTTTACCTTCCGATACTAAGCTCCGCTTTTCCATTTCTTTTTGGTTGGAGGTGACAGCCCTTCAGTAGACATTGTCTGAAATATGATTAAAAAATACAAAATGTATAGGCTATAGCTATCTTTATTTTTATGGGTAGAGGGGACAATTTGCAGCCGAAGGTTAGCGGTGGGTATACGGGAAAGGTATAATTCCCTTAACCCTTGGAAGACAAGGGGGCTCAAATTAGCCCGCGGTTTCGTTTTCTTTTTGTTCTGAATAAATACATTTTTCAACATGACTGAATTTTTTGTATTTTCTTCCGTTAGTCTAAACTTAAATTTAGTTTTATTAGAATGTACATTATTATGGTAGTTTTATAGGAAAAAATAATTTTTGTAGTGCGGGCACTTTTGACCCCCCTTGGTCAAAGCCCTTTTTTTTTTTTATACATTTACGACAAACATATGGTTTCTCTTCTCCAGGACATAGACTAACCTTCACAAATCGCAGATTGTAACTGGTATGAGAAATAAATATTTCCTGAAATTTATAAATTTTCTTATTGTCTTTTCGTAAGAATTTATATTTTTAAATTAATATTATCGACATAAAATTCGCATGTGTAGATAAATACCTAAAACAATAACAAGAATATCCAGAGAAGATGAACGCTGTTCACTGCTCTGCTCACTGTTGTTTACATCTGAAAACACTGACAGAATTGACAGATTTTCCAAATATATTTATTTATAATTTTCTTTCGATGATTAAAATTTTTTCACAAATAAATACTTGAGCGTTTAAACCCGGAAATATTATTTAATAATTATTTTTCACAATATTATTTAATAATTATTTTTCAGTTATCATTTTCCCAACCTCCATATATCCTTATGACTGCGGGGCATGATGTACCCTTGTAGAATAATTGCCAGAAGTGTCAAATTTTAGAAAAAATTATCCATAACCAAAACAATGGAAGAAATTCATGCGAGAGCGTTGAATATAATCCCAAATCGATAAATTACACTTTAACAGTACGGAGCTGGGCACTAGCAGCTCAAAACAAACATAAAGCAGGTAGGTGGTGCGCAACTCACATGTTATTTGTTAGTCCATGCAGGCCTACGTACGGAACAATATACATATGACAGAAACCTCCTTTAAGTACTTGGAAAATTCAGATAAAATAAACACGCTTAAAATGTAAATTATGACCCAAAATCGGCGTAAAGCAATCTCTCGAAGAGGCTATATATGATATATACATATGACAGTCAGGCCTAACGACGCCATGGAGGCCTTACATTGTTTCAAAATTCTTGCGAAAGCATCTTATTTCATAGACACAAGAAACAACTTAAAGTTAAGTCAGCAGTTTTTTAAGTTTTTTTTTTTAATCGGAAAAACTAACCTACCTGGCCTCTAGGCGCTACTTATTTCACTTATTGCACTATCAACCACGCTGTTCAGAGTCCGCCCATACAACACACTTTTATCCTCTTCTTCGGAGTCCAGTTTTCTCACTCGAAGCCAAGGGTATATACACCAAAGACCTTTAAATAAGATAGACCGACTTATGACGCTGATGTCGTGACCAACGGAAAGTACTGAACTTGCGCCATTACGGGGTGTTTCTAGAGTTCTCCATATAAGCACGGCGAAACAACACTTGATATTTTGGAAGCATATTTGCGTTTTGTGCAACAATTAACTGCATCCAGCCCCTAATAGAGGAGTAGAAAAAGTTTAGAGAGGCGGCTGCTTTGGGCCTGCTCCCACCCAATGACTGGTTCCGCTACCCTCTTTTGAACTGATTCTGCGACCGGAGGGGGCGTACGAGGTATTTTACCACCTGTGCTTTCACATTTTCTTTTTCTCCTCTTTTTCTTTCGTTTTCTTTCCTTTTGGTGGGGGCGCACCTGGCATTTGCCCGATTGCCCAGTACGGGCCTGGGTCAGTCCCATTCTCAGCTGCCTTTACTTCCCAAAGTACCCAGGAATTCCAAGGACACTGTGGTTCTCAATTTGATAGGAGACTGAGTATATCTCAGAGCACCAGCCATATGAACAATGAAGGAAAATTCTCCAGTGTCCTGGCCGGGATTTGAATTAACTTCTTGAAATGTTCGCTCGTTCGGGCAACGAGACCTGCCATTTCCTTTTTACACAATCTACATTTGGCTTTTACGGTTATTTTTGGAAGGATTAATTTTAATAAAGTATGTGGAGATTAAATCCTTTTACCTTCCTGTGCATGCCACTGATAATGAGCCTATAAATGAACAGCAAAGAAGTAGAGTACAGTGTTGTAAAAAAAAAGTTTCATTTTCTATGAAGTTTTTTTTAAAGTTTTTTCAGTTCATTATCATGTTTTAATGTCTTTTTACAAAGCAAGTATTTAATGCTTTACGCTGCAGATAATCAATGTAATCAGCAGGATTGGATTTGAGTTTTCACACATTCATCCCAATTTACTATTGCTTTGTGTCCCTGCAGCCTTACGAGGCAAATGATTGGATTTATGCATTCATTGCCACATTGCTATACTTCCTATATCTTCACTCTGACGAACATAAGGGAACTAAGAATAAGTAGACTGAAGTTATTTGGTATAATTTGAAATTAAATACTAATAAACCTCCAGGGAACTGAAGAAATATTTTGAATTATAGGAATTTAAGTTACTAGAGATAAATACAACTTCGAAGACATCTTTATTGTAAACTGAAAAACTATGAATTCTTAACGAAATATGCTCTCATCCCGTATATAAAATATGTTAGTTTCTAATTACTGTATTATTCAAGGAAGATATATATTTTTGGCCATAATTACCGCCTGCAAAGTCAATTATCCCGAGAAATAACCTGATTCTATTCAAGGGCAGAGGTACATGTTTGCATTTACTAATATATTGTGTTTCACTATAAAACCTCGGTGGCATTTCTTTACCATGCTCCGGGCTCCAAGCCTCGCCCCATATACCACGAAAATAGATAGAGACAGTGGAACAAAAGATATTTTATGTTACATACATATTTCAAATGAGATATATAAATGCATAATGAATACTCTTATAAACAAGCAACTACTTCTAGGTTTCTTCTCATGAATCTGTTGCAATAGGGTTCTCAAAAGTATTATTTCAAAGTGTATCATAACATAGGTAAGTCCGGCGGTTTCCCACACGCTTTTTTGAAAGTATGGGAATAGCTATCGGCACCTAACAGTATGGGGGACCATTTGAAAAAAAAAAATTTTAAAATAGAGTGGCAACGCTGACACTTGGGTGATTGGGTATAAGTATTTTCCGACTGTGTCGAATTTGTATACTCAAAACTTGGTGCGTATACGTCTAACTGAATGTAAGTAGTAAATAGTTAATTTAAAAATTGATGGGCAACACTGTCGACTGTGGGACCTGAAGTACCTCTATGACGCGTCCCAATACGTGAATACAAAGTCTGGTCCTAATACGTTCAACGATATGGAAGCAATTACATATTTTCTGGAATTGGCTGGCAACACTGACAACTGCGGCGCCCGAAGTACCCACATGAACTGTTCCAGTACTTAATGCATATGCCAAATTTGGTGTAAATCAATGCGGATACGTCCAACGGTCACAAATATGAAATCTAGATTTTTTCATTGTTTGGCTACCCTGACAAACTACGGATAGTGCATGTATGACCTGTCCCAGTACCTAATGAACATGTATTTCAGATTTAGTGTAAATCAATGCACACGTGTTGATTTGTATTGATAAAGTCATTTATATAAGTTGAATGTTAAAACAGGTTGGCAACACTGACGACTGGAGTGTTGGAGGTCGGGGACACCGGAAGCTTTCGTCTGTTGTGTTGAATGATGTTTAAGTTTGGGGCAGATACGATATGTAAGGTTCTGTTAAAATGACCTTTTAAAACTTTGCAACACTGAGAACTGAGTTACCCAGAATATCTCACCAAAAAATACTTGTAATCTAGAGTTTAATTATGTTATATTACTTGTTAATTACCTATATGAAAGTCATTTTTGCTTACAGAGACGTTAGCTGTATTACAAATTGCAGGCTTGAAAAGGATGAAATTTTGAAAAAACGAAGGATCATGTTTTTTTTTAAACGGAAGTGTTAGAAAAGAACGAACTTTTTTATTTTTTTATTTACAACACTAAGAGTGCCTACCACCCGGCATAAACTCCAAGCACCGAATAAGAAATGATTATCAAATCTACAGTTAGTCACTACTGTCCCTTTCCTCATAAACATAAGTAAAGAGAGAGAGCAATGTAAATAGATGCAAATATAGTGTATAATACATGCTCATTATGCTTTTTGTTTTCCTGGAAGTTTCTCACTGTAAATAAAAAGGAAAGAATTGAAATATGAACATCTTGTTTCATGTTATTGATAGCGAATTAACAACCGATAAAGAATAAATCGAAAAACTCGTTTTATGTGTAGGCTTCCGGCGCCATATTACAGATTATTTTGGAAACTAACTTTCACTCGGGACAAATTGTATACGTTTTACTGGTAAAAACACACCCTTTCGTACTCTTAAAAATATGATACTTTCAAAGAAGAAAAATAAAATCAATACGTATGTTTTAAATATGGCTTTAAAAAACATCGTTTAAAACAAATGTTCAAAAAAATTTAAATAAAATGTTTAAAACAATCGCCTCTGTTTAAAACACGTTTAAAACATCTGTTTAAAACATTTTGTTTTCAGCATTCTATCCCTGATTAAAATCGTATTAAAATTATCAACCCCACGGATTTTATTCAAAAGAACGTTGAATTCCAAGCGAATAAGAAATATCCATTTGAATAGAGATATTAGAAAAAGCCTCTACGGTTTCATATGAGATGTTCTTTATCATTGCATGTTTTAAGATGATACAAAATATCCTTTAATTTATGCATTTTACAAAAATTTAATTTTAATGTAACCTTCAACGTTTAAGATAATTGCATTTGTCCAGAGTTGTAGGTACACACTTGATTGTTGGATGCATGCACAGTGGGGGGACAAATATCTCATTAGTTTTAAACATTTATCCTCAAAAAACTAAGTAACGTAAAAATGAAATACGATGCTATGATACTAACAGAGGTAGGACGTCCATATTGAATTTGGTAGTCATCTTGGAAATGGACCACGTGACAGATTGACGACATCGATTTTCAAGGTGTCTATGAACAGGTTATAAACTCTGCGCTAAAATTTTTGCACACGGACCTCACATCAGACCCTGAACTATAAAGAAAGAATACCTTTTACTGTCAACCAATCATATTTGTAGTACCTCATCGTTTTCATTACAATTTTTGGTGGCAAAATTACTGAATATAATAGTTTTTGGTTGTTTTTCGACAGTATTTACAAATGTTCAACATCAATCATGAACACCAAAGTCTAGGTTTTGAAGAGAACATCTTCAAGAATGGCAGCTACCGCTTCTTGAACACATCCGTCTTTGAGTGAAGTTGTGACGTGCCGTGCATATCACTCTTTAGGGAATAGCAACAATATCTTGGATGATGACCTGCTTCAACTCCGCTAGTGTTCGAGGTTTGTGGGAAAAGATTTCCCTTTAAGTAATCTCACAAGAAATAGTCACACACTGACAAATATGTCTCGCGATCATCGATATTGCAAGTTTTAGAATTTTCCAACAGTTGTAAATACTGTCGAAAAATGGCCAAAGAACTGTTCAGTGTTTTTTTTTTTTCAATGAAAATTGTTGTGAAAAAGATGGTATACTAAAAATATGATTACTTGTCCATGGATGGCATTTTTTCCTTAACAGACAAGTATGCATTTCATTTTCCTTCGTTGTTTACCACCTTTCCGAATTCTATGGTCCTCCGTTCCGTTCCATTATACCCTGTCCCGTTCACTTCAGTTATGCACACCTATCCGAATTAAATAAGTGTTTAAGATTATAACCACAGATGTCACCCAAGTCAGGAAACATCTGAAAACCATCCGCGCGTAATGTGAGTGAGCATTGGGCAATGCGAAGTCAAGGTAGTTTGATGCGAAGTGAATAAGGCAAAAAGCAACATGGATGAAGATAGACGTAAGCGTAGAATTCACATACTTGTAGGTATTCGGCATATAATAAATAACAACAGACGAAGATTAATAACTATTCGATGGATGATCACAATTCTGCAGGTTATTCTGGAAGATTTTGCAAGATAAGTTCGTCTCATGTACTATGAATCACTAAATAATGTTATAGCAGGATCTATGGATAACCACCTAAGTCGTGAACCTTGACAGCATTACGCATTTTAAGTTCTCACTTCAAACAATTATAAGACTTTTTAATCTTAATATTCTTAAATAAACTACTCATATGTTACCCTCTCATATATTAATATTTACATAGAAGCCCATTGCGGAAATCCAACCAACAATATTTCCACATTGCGAAGTTAAAATTATTCAATGATCATGAAGATATATCACTCAAAACATGGTACAATATCGATAACATAATGTGAAATAAAATCTTAAACTATTAAAATACTTACATTCAAATACTTGGGTACGGTCGTTCATTTTAAACTTGCAACACGTGATCAATTCTACACATTTGCCCCAATTCCCAAGTGAAGATTCGGGACGGGCGTAAGTCATAGTGCTGTTACCGCCCATACAATTAATTTTATCTTATCCCAAGTGAAGAAGTAATTTTAGCATGCAATATCCCGCTATTTTTCTCTTTTCAACATGGCAGCAACGCGCAACCGAACGGAGGGTCAAGTGACTATCTGGTCCTCCGTTGCTCCGTGGAAGGTGGAATTTGGATAACCATCGACGGTGCATCAGACGGAGCAAGGGTACGTAACGGAGCATAAAGTGCCAATTCGGAAAGGGGGGTAGCTTTCTCAGGATAGGTATTTTAAAATTATGAGATGTTTATGCCCCACCTTGTACAATCAATTGCAGGCCAAATAGTGCTACTAGATGTCTGATCGGTGGGGTATTAATGTTATTCAAATAAAATTATAATAAACAGTACATAATTGTAAATTATTGTAAAATATTAAACTAAATAATTACTTACATTCTTTACATGTTTGTTCAATATGTTTGTAGATAATTTTGAACGATTTTGAAAATTTTCTCAGCGTTTATTTCAGATGGATTCTCTATCATTTCTAACAGCCTAACTTCAGTCTATTTGGCCAGCGAAACAACATTCACATACTTACTTACCCTATGACTTACGGAACTCGCAATTCATCACCGCAGTAACAAACGTTCTCCATAGGATTCTATCCTGAGCAAGATCTAGCCAGTTTTCATCACAAACACTTTCTTCCCGAAGATCCTTTCTAATATTATCCTCCCAACGTCGTCTCGGTCTTCCCTACTGTCTCTTTTCATCCGGCTCACCAACCACGATGGAATATAATCTTCGTTACTCTCCCATCTGAGCTATATGGCCTGCCCAACTTAGTCGTCGTGATTTCATTATTCTTACAACATCGGGTGCGTCGGATGGGAAAAGTCCGTGAATTTCATCATCATGCAGTCTTCTCTATTCCCCAGTTACCTCGTCCCGTTTCGGCCCGTATATCTATCTCCAGACCTTATTTTCAAACACTTGTCATTTTTCTTCATCTGCTAGGGGTGTACTCCAACTTTCGCAACCATAAAGTATTACTGGAAAAATAACCGTTCTGTATATTTTCAGTTTCAACTTTCTTGATATTAATCGCGAGGTTAGGAGTTTCTGGATTGTCCGATGCTAAGCGACTTCAATTTCTTCCGTGACCTCGTTTTTGCTTCTAAAGTATGCTCCCAAATATTTAAATATCTTTGCTTTCTCTATATTCTCATTCTTAATTATATTGTATCTATTTCCTTTATTCCCAGTGTTTCGACTTATCATTTATTCTGCTTACTCTGTTTACCTGTAGACCTATCTCATCGCACACGTCTACTAAGACATCCGTGTTACTTTGTAGTGCCTCTATATTGTCCCCTATTAAATCTACGTCATCCGCGTATACGAGCAGCTGATTAAACCCATTCGTGTTACTCCCTTTTTGTTCTCTTTTATTTACTGAATCTCATATTCTAACGCGATGTTAAACATGGTAACAGGGCATCATCTTGTTTCATTCCGTTGCGAATCTCGAAACTATCTGACATATTATTACCTACCATATTCTGCTTCTAGGGTCTCTGAGACACTAGTTGAACAATTTTTGTTTTCGGAATCCCACATTGTGCCATGATATTGTATAGTGTTTTGTTTTATTATTATTATTATTATTATTATTATTATTATAGAACAATATGCTTTCTTAAAGTCAGTGAATAACTGGTGAACAGTTCCATTGTATTCCCATTTCTTCAAGATTTGTCTGAAGGCGAGAAATCTGTTCCTATTTCTTCTAAATCCTCATTGGTAATCTCCAGTTATTTCATCTACGTATACGCTTAGGTGAGTAAGCAGGATATTATTCAGTATTTCGTAACATGTTGGGAGTATTGAGATTCCGTGGTAATTATTACAGTCAGATTTATCGCCTTTTTATAAACAGGAACTATTCTTGAGATGTTCCATTTCTTTGGAAGCTCCTCCTTTTTTCCGTATAGCATTTATCAATTTATGCAGTTCCTTGATTAGTGCCGTTCCTCCCGCTTTAATCAATTCGGCTGGAATGTTGTTTATTCCTGGTAATTAGAAATTTTTCCATTTCTTACCGATATTTCGACCTCGGTCTCGCTAGGTTCGGGTATCCACGGTTCTGCTGTATAGATTTTAAATATCTCTGTTTTTTCTCCGTTGTGTGCATTAAGAAGTTTGTCGAAATATATTTTCCACACATCGATAATTTTAGTCCGATCCGCTTGAAATCTCCGCGTTAATTTCTAATTATCCCTAATATAGACTAGTAACATTTCCTTAACGAGTTTAACCCTTTGTTACAGATCTCATATGTTATTTGTCTTGCCGTTTTTCTCTATCCCCTGAATCTTCTGAGTCAGACATTCTCACTTTTTGTTTCTGAACTCCTGCGTAGCGTTTCACGTTACTGTAGTGGTTGGTATTTGCTTCACTTTCATTACTTAGCCATCGTTGCCTTGCTTGCTTCCGTTCCTTACGAAGCGTATGGCATTCTTCATCAAACCAAGGCTTGTTTTTCTGCCGTTTCTTCTCACCTTAACGTTCCTTTGCTGCGCCTTTCTCTATATCACGAATTGCCTCTCACTTACGTCAATTTAACTATTATATCATCTTTATTGCTAGTAGAGTCGGTTAAGATTTCGAATCTTTTTGAGATTTCCAGCTGGTAATCTGCTTTTGCTTTCGGATTGTCTAATCGTTTAATTTCGAATTTCAGTTGTGTTGATTCTTTGCCTTCTCTGTTCACGATGTATAACTTTTTCCTGATCACAAATTGATGGTCGGTGTCGCCTTTCGCTCTTCAGTAAGACCTGATGTTCATTATATTGGTGTGTCTACTAATACGTGATCGATCTGGTTGAGAGTTTTGCCATACGGAGATATCCATGTGTACTTGCGTATATCTTTGTATTCAAAGTACTTGCTCTTTATGACTGGTCCCGGGTTCAATTCCCTGCTGGAGTCCCACTTTTCTTCGTCCACCCAGCGTCGTGAGGAAAACTGGGGAGTCACGTGAATAAAGACGTAACGGCCACTCGGTCTAGAAAGCCCCTAATACGCCTGTTCGTGGCTAGGTGGCGCGCAGAATTGACCACACTGCCGTCACTCAGGTGGACACAGTTCCATCAAGCGTGGACAGATGGCGTTGGGGCAGTCTCAGGACCTATCGGTCTGTAACGCCGGTGGTTATTATATTTATGCTCTTTACTAGTAGGGTTTTTCGACATCGCGAAAGTTACCAGTCAGAGGGGGCCAAAGAGCGAGATTTACGGAAAACGGTAGCTATTGGTTGCAAAGCGTGTGACGTCACTATACGGACCGTGAGCTAGTATACATAAGGGAAAGCATGGAGAATAGTGGATATAAAAAGTGATATTACGCCTAATATTTTGTAGCAAATAAGTTCTATTTAATTTTGTTATATTTTATGATTGAATGATGAAAGTAAACAATAAAAGGATACAAAAATACACTAGAAACTTTCTAAATTGTAAAAAGAAAAAAAATATGTTAACGCTACCGGTATGTGAAAAGAAAACTTACACTCGAACGAAATTGATTTTAGAACTGTAATATCAAAATTAGAATTATTTTTAGTACAAAAGAAAGACAGTATAATCCTGATAATATTATTTCCCTTGAAAATAAATATATTTCTGGGTCCTTTTGACAATTATTCGTAATCTATTAAGTGCACGAGCAATGATTACAGTCAGCGCCCTCTCTAATTCACAATCAAACCTAAACATAAGGATCGTTCAAGTATTACGTAAAAATTCAAGGAGAGGATTTAATTAAAGCTTTGCTGATTTCATCTGATAGTGGGAAGGGGCATAAGAACACTGCTTACGTAAAATTCGCTTACAAACATAGTGTAAATTCAAAGATTGAAACAGTAATTTGGGCTACGAAATAACGATAATATATTACAAGTGGAGGCCAGAGCCTTCGTCTCTGTTACCATATAGGCAATTAGGCATCCGGCTATTGATACTGATGGCAAGCCTGGAAAACCACAGTCAACGTGGCCAGCAGCAGAACTCGAACCTGTGAATCTTGTCATTGCCGTTCTCAAACTTCGGAACATCGCTAGAAAGGTTAGCAGGTTACAGTTTTCGTGTTGGCCATGCTGACTAAGAGTTTCCAGGAAGTTCCTCAGTATCACCAGGGGAATGCCTGTACAGTACCTTGGTTAAGACACTAGTCGCTTCTTCTTTGTTCTGGATGGGTGCTCGCGGTAGCTTCTCAAACTTTTGAAAATAGCCTATTCTGTCTATATGGCCCATAAGTGTAAATCAGGTTTAATGAAAACTTACAGAAGATGAACCCAGAAGTAATAAATAAACAGAGAGAGAGAGAGAGAGAGAGAGACATACACTTAGCGGGCCTATACTTTCGTGAATTTTCTCTTCATTATTAGAGGATGAAAGAAGATATTATTATTATTATTCCAACTGGAAAACAATGTAATAATTTACTATTTTTAATTTTGAGGACTAAACACACGCCTGCTTTACCCAACTCCACTGCTTTACACCTTACAGTACAGACCATTCTCTGTGTGCTTCTTTGTCAAAACAAATAATAAAATATTACCTGTGGGTTGTTTCGGCCCGTGTATTTACACGTTGAAACGGCAAAGTTGTCGTGCTTACTCATTTTTAAAAAATAACGAGGATCACAAAGAAAATAATAGTTATTATTTATTCTATTCACAACTACTTTAATAGCGCAGTAATCATTAGGCTATGATAAAAACACTGTCGCTAGCTAATCCTACTGGACGATTCAATGTAATTGTCCGTGCAGTGACGTCATGGTACAGTTCCACATAGATGGCGCCATCAGTTACATATCCATGAATGGCATACCTAATAAATTCAAGATACCTTGGTTACCAGTCTTTCTCCATTGTTGTTGCTGATTTCGTGAAGGTTGTATTTACATATAGTTGTTGTATATATTCTATATTGTTCCACATTCCCTACCTTAGTTTTGAAATCACCCATCACAATTTTCGTATTATACTTCGGTAATCGGTAAAACAACGTTTCTAGCTCCTCGTAAAATGTATATTTGTCGTTATCATTAGCCACCTTGGTTGCAACACAGACATTTATTAAACTAATGCACAGTAAGAAAAGTTTCTTAAAATTAAGAGAGAAGTTCTTATCTATGCACCGAGAAACAATTTTCTTAGAATATTCTCATTTAATTTAAAAAGAGATACATGCCGGTTTGAAAACTGAATCAATGATCTTATTTACAAACTTCTATGCTCACATTTTAAATTGAATGAGAACGCTCATATTTCATTTCTAAGAAAAGTATTTCTCTGTGCACAAGTCAGAACTTCTTTCGCAATTTTAAGAAACCGGTTTTTACTGCAAAACGAAAAACCGTAATTATAAGTTTTTGGTTTCGACGATTAGTTTAACAGCATAAGTTTTTTTAGCTTTTCAAAACCAACGTTAGGTGGATTATTATCCTTCTTAATCTCACCGATTCAATTTAGAATCCAGTTTTTTTGGTTGTGAACGATATTTTACTGTACAAAATTATCGGATATCACGTTCATAAAGCTATCTGAATTTTGCAAGGTTCTATATGATTATATCATGATTAATTTTGTCAAAGCCTTTAGTAAATTCAAAATGAAGTGTGTTTCTACTATAATTTCAGAGACACTGTATAATTTATTAACTGTAACATAATTTAAAGCATGTGCCCATGAAGTGCTTCCCGTTTCAAAAACAATACATAGAATATTATTGGAACGGTTATTTTGTTGGTTTGTGTACAATCTCCACAATTACCACCATGGAAATAAAATCACCAAAAGTGAACACCTTGGAACTTTTAATTGAGATTGTTTATTGACTTATAGAAGGAAAATACTACGATTCTAGCTCTGTTGAACAGATATAAGTTTAAAGCTGTTTCAGGCGATTCCTAACTGTGTTACCTTCGGAAATGGGTTAGAGATAAAAGAAAAATAAACAAATTTCCTGAACTCCTTTAGTTGTCCTTTCCACAATACTTTTTTTCAATAACATAATGAACAAACAGTTAAATAGCTAACGAACACATGGGTTTAAATGTTTGTTTTCGTTAGAGAAAGACCTTCGTTGTGGTAACTATTAAAAACTACAAAATTTGGTCGCTACCGTGAGCAAGCCTCAAAATCAAAATTTTTAAATCCGTGGTGGATGTTCTGCTACTACCTCATCACAGTCGTTGCCAATTACTATATATATATATATATATATATGTGTGTGTGTGTGTGTGTATATATATATAGAATTGCTTGCACCTCACCTGAACCAGCCTATTCACTGCTGTTGTCGAAAGTCAAGACATTTCATTACATATAATACTAACATTTTGAAATATGGATGTAGTGCATTCCCTTGAAAACTAGAAATCAAGTACCAAATTACAATTCTTTATTTCTTCGTTCTTATTTCGAAACATTAAAAACATAGTGAGTGTTCATTAGCTTAGGCTTAGTCTGAGAAATGTTTGACATAGCTCTAGTGTAAGTAAAATATGATACTAGCAGTCTGTAGCTTATTCAGCTCAGGGTGAGGAATGCTCCAGATAAATATGACTTGGACCTAGGAGTTCTGGGTTTGAGTTCAAATCTCAGCAGCGACTACATTTCTGTGTAGTTTGTGTTGTAGATTTCTTTCGAAAGTTTTTCTAATTATATATCACTACACGAGTATTAAACGGCCTGAACCATAGTTAACTAAAAGCTATGAATAAATTTTATTCAAAACGTGTGTATTTAAATGTTATTACTGAATGGTACACCGTGGCCATAAAGTCCCAGGAGAATTACTAGCCCTAGAGCAATGCGTTTTTCTTAATATTCTACATTTCTCCAAGTTTTGTTTACATTTAGTCCACCTCGACATGTGTCCCTTTCGTTGCTCGCAGGATGTCCAGGTGATATTCCAGTTCTAACTATACATGCTGCATCATCCACAGTTTGCACAGCTTCACCTGTACGTCTGTGAATCTGGAATCGAATTCTAGAAAAGAATACATATGTAAACTAAAAACGTTTTGCTTTAGATCATGTACTTATTTTCTGAGCTCGATTGTAATGGTACTGGGACTATGGAATCCCCGGTATTTTATCGATAAGCGTAACCCTTTTGAAAAGTAAGTGTTTAAAGATACAAAACTTACCGAAATCATATAATGTATCATGACTTTCTCTTATTAAAGACAAAAGGGTTTTAATGAAAGCTATAAACATTTAAGAATAAAGTTGTTTCCAAAATACGTTTTAAGCACTGAGTTGTTTTGTCACTGTGATGAGTGTACAAAATACACATAAATACAAAAGGCGTATTTATGTTATTGATATTCTATTTGCTTCCTACTGTGCAATCAAGACAAATGTAATATAGAACTATAGTTCTACAGAGAATCGAGCGTGACGCTTTCGTATAACGAAATCAACAGTTCTGTCATTGAATTAGAGGACAGGTGAGTTAACATTACCCGGAAGCAAAATATTGGGAATATAAGCGTGTGGAAAACACCATCTGTTTTAATACACCTGTTGCCTTAGTGTAAGGTCATACATAGTTCAACCCACCAGGTGTAGATCTTTTCTTTTATTACTGGCTTTATTGCATGAACTGCTTAATAGATTTCACGACAAAAGATACGAACATCAATATTTACTTATTTGGAGGACTATGCACTCTTGAAGAATTTGAATTTTGCATTTTATTTGTCATGGTCTTTAGGTATCTAAGGCTCAGGCCGAGATTAGAGGAAGGGCAAGGATGCTCGAAGGTATCGGTCTGGGCATGAGTTGAAGGTGCCATCCTGACATTTGCCTGGCGTTTTGGTTTTGTCTATAATAAAACCTTTACTTAGCTTCGTTTATATTTACGTTTAAAAAATATATTTTATTTTTACATTTTCTGAACGTACAAACATTAATTTTCCAAACTAGCGTAGAAGTTACTTTCAAATAACTGCGTTCGTTATACACAGTATCATTGTCGAGTTATGAGACGTAACTCCTGTTAAGCTAATAAATGTTAGATAATGAGACATAAATTAAAGAGAATTGTAACAGAAAAAACAATTTCTAGGATAGTTCTGAAATAATTACTAAACCCATAGTCTATTTACGTTGTGACTGTTTATACTACAATTACTCAGTTTGTAACTGTGATTATTCCTGAAGAGTGTATAGAGCCGCCGTAGCTCAGTGGTAGAGCGTTGGCGTAGCATTCGGAAGGTTGGGGGTTCAATCCCAGCTACCGACTTCCTGGAAAAACCTCAGTCAGGATAGTCGGTAGCTGGGATTGAACCCCCAACCTTCCGAATGCTCTACCAGTGAGCTACGGCGGCTCCAGTGGCGTAACATTCGATCTCGCAAGGCCCACAATGCGGGCGGGCCCGGGTAAAAGAGGGCCCGTGTCCGATTTTCTAGATCTATATTATTTAATACAATTTTAATTTCTAAGTTAAAGAGAAATATTGCATACAAAAGGCACAAACTAAAAACTTCACTGATCCGGAATCCAGTTTTGTAATGTTAGGGGAATCTCCCATTTGTTAGCAAGGGATTTAGTTAACGACATTGCCCTTTCAACGTCACTGTGATTTTTAACAATTTAGGCTACTAAGGAAATCAACTTTTTTCGTTCTGGAAGATGCCAAAGAAGAATTATATGCTGCCACTCATTATGCGAAAGATTCCGTTATATCGATGGAGTTGTCGGATTGACTGCATATTTGATATATAGACACCTTACGACCTCTAGAGTGTATATCCGGTGCAAGGTGGCGCTACGACCGAAAATTACAAAAATACTCAAATTCGATTTTTTTAAAGCGTTTTAGGCATGATCACGCCCCTAAGTTGTTGTTAATAAGCGAAGTTATGCGGGGCCCCGGGCAAGTCAATTACTTGGGACCCATTTAATTTTGTATTAAGCCTCAATTTAAATTTATCGTCAGTAGCAGTATACACTAACACTACTAGTGTTTGCTATACACTTTTATATACTCATTTCGTTACGCTACTGGGCGGCTCGATACGCTCTTCAGGAACAATCACACTTACACACTGAGTAATTGGTAGTATAAACAGTCACAACGTAAATAGACTATGGGTTTAGTTATTATTTCAGAACTATCCTAGAAATTATTGTTTCTTCTGTTACAGTTCTCTCTAATTTTGTCTGTCATTATCTAACATTTATTAGCTTAACAGGAGTTGCGTCGCATAACTCGACAATGATATTGTGTACAACGAACGCAGTTATTTGAAAGTAACTTATACGCTAGTTTGAAAAATTATTGTTTGTACGTTCAGAAAATGTAAAAATAAAATATCTTTTTTAAACGTAACTATAAACCAAGCTAAGTAACGGTTTTATTATAGACAAAACCAAAACGCTTCCTTATAAATTCAAATTCTCTTATAACATACACAAAAGAAAAAGTCGAAGTCATAGGGACAAATGGCGATTACCAAGCGAATGCCGGGCCTGCCAATTTTAGAGTAAGTCGTAGATTTTCACACTGGTGTCCATGTCCTGGAGTATGACTTATCTCTGTCGAAATTGTGGTTAATAAGATCTAGTAGAGGCACAAATGGAGAAAGCTGAGCGATTGAAAAGGACCTGTCGGCCTTAGAGTTTACCATGATATATTATTCTAGGGTTTGAGACCATTACAAATCCAACGATGTTCGGCTCATTTCTGTTGGACTTGTAGTTACTAAGATCTGAGGTACACAAATGGACAATACTAAGCGATTCCAAAGGACCTACCAGTTTTAGACAACTGATAGTTTTCATCACCGTGTCAGACCACTTTAAATTTAACGGTGTATGGTTTATTTCTGTGTGACTTGCAGTAACTGAGATCTTGGGTCGACAAAGAAACATATAGATGGAGAATACTAAACGATTGGAAAGGACCTGCTTGCTTTAGAATCAAAATGATAGATTATTACATGGTTTGAGACCATTACCAATCCAGTGGTGTATGGCTCATCTGTCAAACTTGTAGTTACTGAGATCTAGGAGGGCACAAATGGAGAATACTAAGCGATTTAAAAAGGCCTGCCAGTTTTAGTCACACTTATAAATTTTCTCACTGTTTCAGACCACGACGAATCCAATGGTGTATTTTTCATCTCTGTGTGACTTGTAGTTACTGAGATCTAAGGGGAGGGGCAAAGATACCACGTGAAAATACATAGGAAAAATGGAGAAAACTAAGCAAATGAAAAGGACCCGTCAGTTTTAGTCAGTCATAATTTTCCACACCGTTTGAGATCATGACGAATCCAACGGTGTATGGTTCAACTCTGTCGGAATTGTAGTTGCTCAGATCTAATGGTGGAGGACAGACAGACAGGACAAACCCTGTATCTTCCCTTATTCACTAACGTTCATACGGATGCGCTAATAAAGCCAACGGAATAAGTAGGTTATTTATTGAAAGTATATTTAAAACTAATTTAATTTCGTCTTTCAATCAGAGACCTAATTACTTCAATCAAAGACTCATCATAGCTCAAATCTGGAGTGTATGAATCGTGATCAAACGTTGAACGTTGTTTATAAATTAACGTAGTGTTTGGAAGAAATCGAAACTAAAAAAAGGTAATGTTTGTTATCTTAGTTATCAAATACGCAAATGCAGCGGTATTGTGTCTAATGCTAGAGAAATGTACATGTAACTGACCAACGAAGTTAGATGCATTCAGATATCTTAAGTGGCCAGTGGTTTGTAACGTCAACCCACCGAACACTCTTTTCAAAACCTTTGCAGTTCAAGATCGTTACTAACAGGGTCCTCAGAAATCCCGTATTTTCAGGGACAATTCCGTATTCGATGTTAATGTTACACCCTCCCATATTTTGAAGATACAAAATTGAACATTAGGAATAACCATTAAAATCTTATATCAACCGAGAGGAATACAACAAATAACTGTTTCTGATTATAGTAATCACTTAGGAATGGAATTCACAGGGAGTTGGAAAGAAACTTTCCGTTGCGTAGGGGTGTTTTGTATTAACTATTCCTTTGAGAAAAGGGAAGGGAAACGCTATAAATATACAGAAAGTTTAAAAAATTAATCTTTACAACGTGACTAGAAACTTAGGTGATCGCCACCCCTCCCCTATAATTTAGCTAAGAAAAAAGGATTGTTACGCAGTTGTTTTGTAAGATCTATTAAACAAAATTTATTGATACATGCTTGTATCCTTCTACAATAAGTGGGTAAAATGAAACGAGGATAACTCTTACAGTTTTTAATATAATGAGAAAAAAGCAAAGTTCTACTTTGATCTCTATTCCCATCACATGTTGATAATGGCGATCACTATATAACCTTGTTCAGCACTTATAGTTCCATATATAGTTTGTAGAAAATTGAGCCCGTGAAAGCCAAAGTACTTTAAGCCCATTTGCAATAAGGTTTAGTTGTGTCCAGAAAATGGATTCCCCACAGCAAAATATATTAAATGGAATGTAAAATACGTCTAGTTTACTCATAGGTCTACCCACGAGCGAACTACGACGTGCTTCACTATCCATTCTACATATTTTGCTACGATAAATCTATTTTCTAGACGTAACTAAACCTTATTTCAAATGGGCTTACACCACTTTGGCTTTAATAGTCTCGATTATCATGTTTTGAAATAACTATGCCTTCAAAATACTGCCGAAAGTCAACTTATTGACGTCTTGCGCGACACAAGTCACACACATATCCATCGAGTGAATCAAAATCACTAGAATCAGCATGTGTACACAGTCTACAAAAGGTGCACCGATACCAGAGCTCGTTATTACGCCCAAAATCTTCGTACACAATACACAGTTCATTTTGCTGATCACCCCGTAGATCATCTTCATCACTGTTGTTGTCGCAGATGTTTGCGTCCACTAAGTCATCTTCCTCTGATGATGGTTCAGATTTCTTCATTCTCCATCGTTTCATTTTTGTAGTTCTTCGGTTACTTTTTTGTTGTTCTACGTTCGAAACCTGCTTCTGTTTTCTTTATTCCAAGAGCTGCTTTCTAGGAGTAGTTGTTAATATTTCGGAATGTTGTTTTCTGCCAGTCCTTTTTGTCTTTGGAAGTGGACTTGAATCTGATGTCGAAGAAAGTGGGGAGAGTGAGTGTGAGGGATAACTTTCTTTATCTTTGGGCCTACAATCATCCTGTGATGGCAAAATAGGTTACGTTGATACTTGCCTTTGGTTTCGTTCACTCCCATGTGCATGTGAGTTACTGTTGACTTCTTGAAATATGGTGTGATGTTCAGCGGTCGTGGTGGCTGGTGTTTGAGTTGAATATATTGTCACACGTGATGCAGTGACTTTCTTGGTATGAGTGTGTGAGGGAGCTTCAACTAAAGAGGTTTATTATTGCAGGCATATTGGTACGAACGCCATTTTAATGTAGGAGTTATGGATAGTAGGTCCAAGCAAGATAGGCATCAGGCCTAGATACAAAATGGACAATTTTGTGTTTAGTTTGCTTAATAAGCCATTGGAGTTACCATTGACTATAGTGGTACTTACAGCAAATAAGAATTTGAAGTAATTCCTGTATTCCAAGGGTTCAGTGTCTGCCTGAAGTATGCGTACAGGAAGACACTGAAAAGATAGGCAGACATCTTAGGTTTAGGCCTACTTGACATTTTCGACCGGAAAAGTACTGCAAATATTTGTTGGGAATGGCGACCACTGTGATACGTTGGTAAACCGATCGCGTTGATCGTCATTCCCAACACTGCGCCATTTTTTAAATTAAGCCGTTATTTTCTGAAAGGTAGTTCATCTAAAATTTAAATGTGTCCCTTGAGTTAGACATTAATATCACTTCTTATCAAATTTAGTAATTTTATATTACTAAATAAAAGTGTACTTATCATGGGTTGAAATATACAGATCCTTATAAGAAAATAAGCAAAATCAAGTTTCTGCACGATGTAGACTTCACTTCTCACAGACTACTTCCTCGACACTACATAAGTACCTTTGCTACACAAGGCAGATGGCAGCATTAGTTTGGCTTCTCCTCGCATAACAGTAGAGGGAGAAACTGGGCCGATCGCCATACCCAACTGATCGGCATTCCCATCCTCTCCTTTACTATTTTTAAAACTTATATGTTTTGTAGTAAAAAAATCAATTGAATATATTTATTTTACTTTCATTGATTTGTAAAATGATTTTATAGTTTTAGAAGTAAATTATCAATATTGGATTCGGAATACTGGCAAAAGAAAAATACTACATTGAAAGGAAAATGTTAGACTTATTCTGCTTTCATCTTCTCTAACAGTGAATATGCAGTGATTGACATTTTAATATAAGTACGCAGACATTGTAACTGTATCGGAAGGACCAAGCAGGGCAGGCTAAACGTAAAAATTTCGCCCGCGAAAACTGTACATACCAGTCCTTCACATACGATATTATCAGAAATCGCGTAATTTAAGGTTAATTGTTCAGATGTGTACTCAATTTCAGATTGTAGAAGGGAGGAAGATAGAATAATAATTTGTTATATTTATTTAACCCTCGTCCCTAAAAGGTTACCTTAATAACTGGGCCCACTGGTCTAACAATTAAAAATATTAAAACAAAATTACGCATTTTTAGTAGTATCAAGTATATAATTGGCACCTTGCCTTTAACATGTTTGGACCTACAAGTTAAATTAAACTGATTGCAGTGTATCAGAGCTGAGGCGTAATATTGTAAGTTGCAATGGAGTGAAAAGGAAGGTTAGTTGTCCACTGTGATATGAGTTCTTTTTTCGGCTTAGCAATCGCAGGTTCTGGGAACGATCCAACCCCAACCACATCCTGATAATTTTTTTTAGAAGTTTTCCGCAGTCACACCAGGTGAACGCCAGAATAGGCCCTGGCCGACTGACTACTTTCCAATATCCTATCCCGGTCTGACTGAACCGAGATGAACCTATTTCACTTATGTTCACCTATTTCAGAACGGCAGAAAAGAGTCTAGTATTTTGCTGCATTCCGTATTTCATCACAACCTGGAAACCTTTTAATAAAGTTCTCTCCTTTAGTTATTCATATGCGCTCTCCTTAACCCGAAGTCACAACCAGTTACCACGAATAGTGTTACATTATGTATGCATTTTTTTACGTGTAAGTAACACTGAAGTTTGCAGAGTATATCATCGACAGTCTAAATAAAAGAGAATTCCTCAATGTATGTACTGTATTACTACTTTATAATGAGCTATCCATGTACTCCGCAAATTCTTTAACGTTTCGTTCTCTTCGCACGTGACAATGATAGAATTCATTTGCTAGGTGTGTGTTTCAGTCCTGTTCTTTTAATTGAGTATTAAATCATATCTACCATTTGCTTCTAACGTCTTACTTTTGCTAGCATATGTAACGCATGCAGTATCATGTCCAAACTGAGTGAGCATGCATGTAATGCGGAAATTAAATGGTTAAGCGTGGAGCCAAGCTTCGTACTCCTCCCTCTAAGCAGCTTAAGGGCTTTCAACACGTCATCGCACCCAACAGCAGTTGATTCATGCTCTCAACTCCATGTAATACGAAGACACATGATTATCATCAATACAATCCCCAAGCGAATAATATTTTACGTCTCGTTATAAAGTGTAAACTTCACCCTAAAAATTCTCCTAATGGAAAGTAAAAAGAATTCGTGATATAAATTTTCCACATAATTGAATTCGTACGCTTGAGCACTTTTTTTTTCTTTTTTAAGCACGGGAGAGACTTGTTGGTTCTGTTCGATGACTGTTAGAAAAATGTTCTGAGATTGTTAATCACCAGCGTTACGAAATTTACCTCATTGATATTCACTAGTGTTGGTTCTTCGAATGCTACTAGACAAGTGTTTTCAACGACTTAAGGACATATCTATGCCATAAGATAGAGGGCGGATTTTGCACATTTCTATTTTGATGAATATTTGATAATCTGCATGACTAAAAATTCGATTTAGGCTGTTTACAATTAAATATGGTGATTTTATTGCGCATGTAACGACATATTTTAGGCGTACGTACATATTTCGCTCGTTAGTGCATATACATATTTCCATGAAGTTTTATGGATGAACTTTTGTAAAACACTTTCTCATTTACGGAACTGAAACTCTTCGAGAGGTTATTAACAGTTATTTAAAGCACCACGCTGCCCGAAGGAAAAATTGATATTGATAAATGCCAAACTGACATCACAGCTGTTGCCAAACCAGAGTATAAAACATACCGACAAAGAAAGATGTTTATCTTTCAAAGCATCTAGTATAGTGGTGACTGGGATTAGATTTACATCGGCACTGAAACAGGCCGTTGATTTTACCTCACTTGTCCCCAGTCTCTCAACTTTTCTCTCGTTTGTCTTTCGCTTGGTCACCTTATCTTCATTGCACGTGTTTGAGGAGGGAAAGGAAACCGAGGCTTGATTGACTCTGCGCTTCTTTACAAGACGGTAGTCGAAACTATGTTGTTGCTTGTGATATTAGCGACAGAAAAAACTTCTGGGTAATTTTAGTCCCCATCGCCACTATTAATACAGTTTGTCACCTTCAGATCGTGCCATATTCCAGCATCGCTGTCGTTACTAGAGAGATTAACGTTCTGTTTGTTTTACTCTCCGAATGAGCGCATTTCGCAGAAATATTGTGGGTTGGTGGCTGTGTGTTAATTTTATTTATTAATACAAAGTACAAAGACCAATATTTATTGTCAAACAGGTGACTATGTGACGTATATTGGCATAATAGCCTTTCTGCATGCATTTCTGGCTCAGGCCGGTATAGGAGAGGGAATTGGAATACGGAAATAGAGTGGGCCAGGACCTAGGTTTTAGATACCATCCCGGTATCTGCATGGTCTAGGAACCTACGAACTAGACCCTGGCCGAATAGCTCCAAACATACTCTCCCCTTCTCCTATTCCTCCTGGAGCCTGAGATACAAAAAAGCCATACATAAATTCAAAATTCTATTCCAAACATGAGAAGATTTCGTACAATACCTTTTTGTCGTTTAAAATTACTATTCTATATGGTTTAATGTGCAAACTTGTTTAATTAGTTTATTGTAGCATGCGATGTACTCAGGTAAGGTGAGGAATGTGGGAAGAAGTAAATCCTGGCATTAAGGAAGGTACAATTCCGTCATTTGGTAAGACAAGGCGCAACCAAGGAAAGCATAAGTGAGGATGGTCGACTTGAGCACAGTAAGTGCTCACTCAACCTCCACATTGTTGCTTAGTTGTTAGAGACGTAAGTCATTACGCCACTCCTGTTGACTGCGTTGCTTCGTAGCAGACCTGAAACGGTTCACCGGGTCATTCGGGTAAAGTTAGGGACCGGGTCACCGGGAACAGGTTTCGAATCTGGCCTGACCCAATTTATACCCAGCAGCCAGGAGAACAATGCAGAACCTTAAATTATTTCCTTGCGTCTGAACCAGGAATTCCGGCCGGATTCTCAGTTTGGGGTGTACAGTCAATATTGGCAGGGTGTAAGTGAAGTTTTGCAGGGTTGGTCAGGATCTAATTTGCCTGGTGTGACTGATGAAAACCCGCGGATAAACTTCAGTCGGGATGGTCGATCGCTGGGATCGGTCCCAGGACTTCCTGAATGTTATGTCATTGTTCTACCGCTAAGCCACGACCGCTCTGAGAGACATGTGTCCTTGGTACGCCTGGGACCCTGGGAAGTAAAGGCGGTCGACCCCACCTCACTTCAGGTCGTAGGTCAAGAATATGTGGGGTGCTACTTCCACATCCCCGTGCTGTTCACGGCTAGAGATGTGGGTCGGGTAAATACCCAGTGGGTAGTTAAATAAAAAGTAGGTATTTACCCGTTTTGTATTTACCTACCCAAAAAGTGGGTAGGTATTTAACGAAAATTTAATTATTCAATTTTTTTAGAATTGTTACCCATGCCGGTGGAGTTTTCTGTATTTTATTCATTACTGAAATAGTTCCAAATATTACACTTCGGATATTTCCGTTTTCCCAATGTAGTGTTCCAAATATTACACTACGAAATGAGGAAACGAGTGATAGTGGTATTGATACTGAAGAATTGGGTGATGATTCAGACTCCGATTTTATGGTAGATTCCTCAGAATGAGGAGAGTATGGTAAAACTTGAGATTAGTTTATAGTGCTACAAATATGATAGAGGTTAGTTGCTGTTCTATACATAATAATTTGAAGTATAAATATTACCGTCACTGAGTTACTATAAAGCTTCGTGTTCGTTTATCACATTAATATTTTATATATAGTATTCCAATAAATATTTTCACAAAGCATTAGTGTTAGTGTTAAACTCGATTTAGCGAACACTTCTAAAATGTAGAAATTTGGTAGATAAGTATGTTTCGAAGTGTTATTCCTTATTCTATGGACATTCTTCTTTCAACGGTATATTTAGTAAATAACTTGATCGACCAATCTGGGTTAAATTTAGTTACTTTGATTATTCTGCAACTTTCGTAATCATACAATTACTTCTACAGAAATTGCAAATTTGGTAAATGTCTGTTTTAGCTTCCAATAAGGAAAGTCGGTGAAGTGGTACGCGGGGATCTATATGTGTTATATATCGTTGGAAAGGTCACACCGAATACACGTTACATGTGAAATACCTCGCTTAAATGGGGCCTGTAGGGGGCATAGCGACCATTTGAAGTTCCGAACAATGTACGTCCCGAAACACCAGAAAACGTGGACAAAATAGGAAGCTGTGCTTCAATTTGTATGAGACTTGGTGTATATAGATTTAAAAGGTGGCTGATTAAGAATCTGACATCACATTTGTAAAATTCAAAATGGCGGATCCAACATGGCAGACACAAATTACAAAAGAAAATAAGCTATGGATCTGAAATTGGGTATACAGGGATAATCGACGTCGCTAATTACGAATCTGATATCAAAATTGTAAAATCCAAAACAGCGGATCCAATATGGCGGACACACATTGCAAAAATATGTACATAACGGACATATGTGATTATTACACATGTAGTAGAAAAATACGTATAGTACATAACGGGGCAAGGTAAGTAGGGGCAGCCGATTCGTGATAATAAAGAGGGAGTTTGTTGTAGTATACAACAGAGCATTCAGCTAGAAAAAGACGTTAGTCCACGTATAGTGGTGTTTCGAATCCCATTTTAGCTCCATATATATATTTTAGCTCCATAAGTATGCCTTATTTCGCAGTATCCCCAATTTCGCACTAACTTGAACAATAAAGTAGAACGAAGTTAGGAAAGGATGTGGGAGTGTTTCGACTCATTGATAATAGATGGTTGATACTCTTTTATATGAAGCTTTTTTTTTTCTCCTCTCTCATCTGAAGAATTTGTAAGAAACTAGAGGAGATAGAAAGAGTCGTATGTTTTTCGTAACGTTGAAAGACATCGAGTGCAGCTCCTTCATTCACCAGGTATTTGTAGCATAGATTTTGATTATATTACAGCATGCATATGTAAATGTAGAGAGGAAATGGCAAGTAATATAAGGGTATATTTATCATATCTGTAGCCATCATTCAAAGCCCATTATAGGCTTAATTTCGGTAAAGGTTTGCTTAGCTCCGGTACACGAGAAGATAAAGCCAGGGAGATTAGGTTGTAACAATACATTTGAGTGCAACGTTGTCAAATTTAACATACTCTATTGTTGGATCTTTTGTTTGGAAATTTAAACTCTAGAAACCCTTTTAAAACTTTTTCTATGGCATTTTAGAGTTGCACTGGACGAAGAGGGGAGGGGGATATTCTGGTTAAACCTGTTGGTAATCATGCAATGCTCACTATGTCGGACCTTATAAAAGTATGAATATTTGTAGTGCAGATCTTACACTCACAGCTATATGTGTTTACGGTTATTACTATGACACGCTAGAATAACCAACCTACTGATAAGGGGTGGGGGGAATTGAAACATGCTCATATTCGTAAAACTGAAAAAAAGTTATTTTTATGAATTAGAGCGTAGTCTAAAAAATTTATCCCCACAGGCTTTGCAATTCGCCGAAGTTCACACTTTCCCCTCCCATGCCACACGCATTCTGCAACCACTAGATGTTAGTGTTTTTGGCCCAATGAAGTCTCTCTGGAGGAAAATGGTGAAAGATCTACTGAAATCGTGTGGTTACAAACCAGCAAGGAAAGATTTTATGCCCCTCTTTGGCAAAGTGATGCAAGACAGTGTTACAATGAAGAACATTACAAGTGGTTTCAGAAAAACTGGAATTTATCCACTGAACAAACATGTTCTTCCTGAAAGCACGTTCAAGCAGTCTGCTGCTCATACGCATGTCATCGACACACCAGAGCCGTTACCACTACCCAAATCCACAGAGGAAGACAGTTGCCCAAAAGGCGCTCATGTTTGGTGATGGTTCAAAAGCAGTGGAAGTGTCTCAGCAAGGAACATCTGGAATAAAATCTATTCCTAATCCTGAACCTATTAGGATCAAAGCAAACGACAGCAACATCTGTCTTGTGAAAAAC